>DWQP01000009.1:0-93577 GCA_018237385.1 Apodemia murphyi | reverse complement strand
AGCGGCTGGCATCGTTGGCGCAGGTCGCCGACTCCTGGCTCCTGGTGTGGCCGCTGGCGTTTATCCTGTCCGCCGCGCTGGCGGCGCTGGGCTATTACCTGGTGCGGCGCTTTGCGCCAGAGGCGGGCGGCTCGGGCATTCCGGAGATCGAAGGCGCGCTGGAGGAACTGCGGCCGGTGCGCTGGTGGCGCGTGATCCCGGTGAAATTCATCGGCGGCATGGGCACGCTGGGGGCGGGCATGGTGCTGGGGCGCGAAGGGCCCACGGTGCAAATGGGCGGCAACGTCGGGCGCATGGTATTGGACGTGCTGCGCATTCGCGGCGCAGAGGCGCGTCATACGTTGCTGGCGACCGGGGCAGCCGCCGGCTTGTCCGCCGCGTTCAACGCGCCGCTGGCCGGCATCTTGTTCATCATCGAAGAGATGCGGCCGCAGTTCCGCTACAACCTGATCTCGATTAAAGCGGTGTTTATCGGCGTTATCATGTCGAGCGTGGTGTTCCAGCTGTTTAACGGCCAGGGCTCGGTGATCGCGGTCGACAAACTTTCTTCGGCGCCCATCAACACCCTGTGGCTCTATCTGGTGCTGGGGGCGATATTCGGCGCGGTGGGCGTGGGGTTCAACGCGCTGATCTTCCGCACCCAGGACATGTTCGCACGCCTGCACGGCGGCAGAATGCGCAATATCTTGTTGATGGGCGGGCTGCTCGGCGGCGTGTGCGGGATTCTGGGGCTGATCCAGCCGGAGGCGGCGGGCGGCGGCTTTGGGCTGATCCCGATCGCCGCGGCGGGCAATTACAGCGTCGGCATGTTGATGTTTATCTTTATCACCCGCATCTTCACTACGCTGCTGTGCTTCGGCTCCGGCGCGCCGGGCGGCATCTTCGCGCCGATGCTGGCGCTGGGCACGCTGTTCGGCACCGCCTTTGGGCTGGCGGGGGCGCTCCTGTTCCCGCAGTACGGCATCGAGGCGGGCACCTTCGCCATCGCCGGTATGGGGGCATTGTTCGCCGCGACGGTGCGCGCCCCGCTGACCGGCATCGTGCTGGTGCTGGAAATGACCGACAACTACCAACTGATTTTACCGATGATTATCACCTGCCTCGGCGCCACGGTGGTGGCGCAGCTGCTCGGCGGCAAGCCGCTGTATTCGTCGATCCTGGCCCGCACGCTGCAAAGGCAGGAGGCGCAGCTGGCACGGGAAGCGACGGAGAAAACAGGTAAGGAAAATACAACAAATGCGGTGAATACTTGAACGCAACACTCAGGTATCGGATAATCGTTAATATTAATCAGGCAGCCATAGTAGCGATCTGATGCTGAACAATGTTGGGAGTAAAGAGTATGAGTGATCAAACGGCACTGCCCCTGCAATTTACCGAGGCAGCAGCAAACAAGGTTAAATTCCTGATTGCTGACGAAGAAAATCCGAACCTGAAGTTGCGGGTTTACATTACCGGCGGCGGCTGCAGCGGATTCCAGTACGGCTTCACTTTTGACGACAAGGTCAACGATGGCGACATGACCATCGAGAAGCAGGGCGTGGCGCTGGTGGTCGATCCGATGAGCCTGCAGTATCTGGTCGGCGGTTCGGTGGACTACACCGAAGGGCTGGAAGGGTCACGCTTCGTGGTGACCAACCCGAATGCCAAAACCACCTGCGGTTGCGGTTCGTCGTTCAGCATCTGAGTTTGCCTGTCAGAACCTCAACCCGCTCGCCTTACGGCCGGCGGGTTTTTTTATGCCTACCATTCCACGAGGATCACTTCCGCATCGCTATCCTGCGTCGGTGGGGTGCGGATGATGTTCGGCTGCGCCGTCGCGTGGCTGCATTCGGCCTGTGGGGTCGCGGCCTCGAGGCGTACGGCGCATTGCGGTTCAATGGTCAGGGTAACGCCGATCTGGCCGCTGACGGCATCGGCATACGCGGCGCCACTCAGCAGGGCACCACAGCAGGCAAGCAGAATTTTTTTCATCATTGCGGGAATAGTCATCCGTAAGCCATCTTGTGATGACTTATCGGCAAAAAGTTAAAAAGTTTTAACAGCGCGGGGAAGGGATTAACCTGTGGATAACAGAATTTTACATCGTCACTACGCTATTTTTCGGACGAAAATAATATCACCAAACCCGTTTTTAGTCTAATAAATCACCAGGTGGGGCGTTGCAAGGCATCGCCCCACAGGGCGACGGCTCAGCGTTCGAGAATAAAGGCGGGCAATTTGAGGTGCCAGCGGATGGCCGCCAGTCGAATAGCCAGGGTGATAATCATGCCCAGCATCATGGCCTGTTGCAGCGGCATGCTGAAGGTGTAAAACGCCGTGGCGTGCACGATGCCGCCGATGATGCAGGCGGTGGCGTAAATTTCGGTGCGCAGGATCATCGGGATCTCGCGCGCCAGCACGTCGCGGATAATGCCGCCGCCGACGCCGGTGATTACCCCCATGCAGATTGCCACCAGCGGGCCGGTGCCGGCTGCGAAGGCCTTGTTGACGCCGATGCCGACGAACACCGCCAGCCCGACGGCGTCCAGCACCGGCAGCACCCACTGCGGCAGACGGCGCGGCTGGCGCACCAGCAGCAGCGTCAAGACGCAGGTGATCATCGCCACCACCAGATCGGTGGGATCCTTGACCCAGAACACCGGGCCGTTGGCCAGCGCCATGTCGCGGATGGTGCCGCCGCCGACCGCGGTGACCACGCCCAATACCAGCACGCCGAACGGATCCATGCGCAACTTGCCGGCCAGCAGCACGCCGGAGATGGCGAACACTGCCGTACCGAGAATATCCAACCAGAACACCAGCATCAGCGGATCTCCGCCAGCTGGCGGCACAGCTGCTGCGTCGCCAGCAGGATGCGCGGCCCGCCGCGGTTGAACCAGTCTTCGTTCAGCGCGATCACCGGCACCTGAAGCTGCGGTGCCCAGAAGGCTTTCACATTGGCGGCCTCTTTCACGCCACCGGTGATGACGATGGCCTGCGGTTGGCGCGCCAGCACCTGCTCGCGGCTGATCTGCGGCCAAGGGGTGCGGCTGTCGGCGAAGACGTTCTGCCCGCCGCACAGCGCCAGCACCTGGCTCTGCAATGTGGCGCCGGAGCTGGTGAACAGCGGCTGGGTGCCGAACTGCAGCAACACGCGCCGTGGCGAGTTAGCGGCGTATTGTCGCCTGAGAGCGGCGAACTGGCGGCGAAGGCCGTCTGCCGCCTGATGCGCCTGATCCGGGTGCGGGCTGTATTTCGCCAGCTTATCCAGCAAGCCGGCGATCCCCTCGAGGTTGTCGGCGTCCGCATAGAAGATCGGGATGCCGAACGCGGCGAGCTGATCCAGCACGCGCTGCGGATTGCCGCCGCGCCAGGCGAGGATCAGGTCCGGCTTGAGCGCCAGCACTCGCTCCAGGTTGATGCCCTGCCAGGAGGCCACCTGTTCCAGCTTGGCGGCCTGCGGCGGATAATCGGAATAGGCACTCGCCGCCACCAGCACATCGCCCATGCCGGCGGCATAGGCGAGTTCGGTCGCGTTAGGCGCCAGGCTGATCACCCGCTGAGCGGCGCCGGCCGGCATGGCCAGCCAGAGCGCCAACAGACAGAGCATCGAGGTGAAGCGCAGCCTCACATCAACCGCGCTTGGCCAGGGTTTGCAGCATGGCGTTGACCATCAGCGTGGACTGCTTGGCCGCTACCACCAGGAACTCGTCAAAGCTCATGTGCGACTCGCTGTCGGCGACATCGGAAATGGCGCGCACCACCACGAACGGCGTGCCGAACAGATGGCAGACGTGGGCGATCGCTGCGGCTTCCATTTCCACGGCGGCGACGCGCGGGAAGGTGGCGCGGATGCGCGCCAGCGGCTCGGCGCCGTTGATGAAGGCGTCACCGCTGCAGATCAGGCCGCGCACCGCGTGCAGATCCAGCTGTTTGATACAGCTTTCCGCCAGCGCGATCAGCGCGTCGTCGGCGACGAACGCCGCCGGGCAGCCGGCCATCTGGCCCGGCTCGTAGCCGAAAGCGGTAACGTCGGCGTCGTGGTAGCGCACTTCTTCCGACACCACGATATCGCCCACGCGCAGGGTGCTGGCCAGGCCGCCGGCGGAACCGGTATTGATCACCAGATCCGGGCTGCAATGTTCCAGCAGCAGGGTGGTGCCCATGGCCGCCGAGACTTTACCGATGCCGGATTTCAGCAGGGCCACGTCAACGCCGCCGATCTGGCCGGTGTAGATTTCGCAACCTGCGCGCTGGATGGTTTGACGGTTTTCGATTTGATCGCGCAGCAGGGTAACTTCCTGCTCCATTGCGCCGATGATGCCTACTTTCATAAATAACACTCGCTGATTGGCCGTGAGAATTGCGGCATAGTCTATCATGGCTGTGTATCAGAGATAATGCGTTGCATCCGCCGCCGGGAATTGTTATCACGGAGGCAGGGCGCAACGGCGGAGAAACAGATGTCCGGGATCGACTTCAAGCAAAAAATCAGCTTTCAACGGCCTTTCAGCAAACCGATCGAGGCCGAGGAAGAGTACGACATCGTGCGGCAGTTCGAGAGCGATCGCGGGCGCATCGTCAACTCGGCCGCCATTCGCCGTCTGCAGCAAAAAACCCAGGTGTTTCCGCTGGAGCGCAACGCGGCGGTGCGAAGCCGCCTGACGCACTCGATGGAGGTGCAGCAGGTAGGGCGCCACATCGCCAAAGAGATCCTCAATCGCTTCAAACAGGCGGAGAAAATTGATGAGCTCGGCCTGAGTCGGCTGCTCGATCCGTTTGAAAGCATCGTGGAAATGGCCTGCCTGATGCACGACATCGGCAATCCGCCGTTCGGACACTTCGGCGAGTCGGCGATCAACGACTGGTTCGCCCAGCGGCTCGATCCCGCCAGCTGCGGCAGCGAACCGGGCAGCCACGATCGCTGCCAGGTGGCGACGCTGCGCCTGCATGAAGGGGAGAGCGATCTGAACCGGCTGCGCAGCCGGATCCGTCAGGATCTCAGCCACTTCGAGGGCAACGCCCAGGCAATCCGCATGGTGTACAGCCTGCTCAAGCTCAACCTGACCTACGCGCAGGTCGGCTGCATTTTGAAATACACCCGCCCGGCCTACTGGGCGAGCGACATCCCCGCCAGCCACAGTTACCTGATGAAAAAGCCCGGCTACTATCTGGCGGAAGAGGCCTTCGTCGATCGGTTGCGGCGCGAGCTGCACATGGGCGAGTTCGATCGTTTCCCGCTGACCTATATTATGGAGGCCGCCGACGATATCTCGTACTGCGTGGCCGATCTGGAAGACGCGGTGGAGAAGAGCATTTTCACCGTCGAGCAGCTGTATCAGCACCTGATTCAGGAGTGGGGCGAGGTGGTGCCGGGCGATCTGTTCGACAAGACCGTCGCCAGCGCGTTTCGCAAGATCGACCGCGGTGGCGCGCGGCGCAGCGCGGAAGATCAGTTCTTCATGTATCTGCGGGTGTTTACCGTGGCGCGGCTCGTGCCGCACGCGGCGCAGCGCTTTATCGACAATCTGGACGCGGTCTATCAGGGCAGTTTCAATCAGGCGCTGCTGGAGGACTCCAGCCCGGCGTACCGGCTGCTGAAAATATTTAAAAATGTGGCGTTCAAGCACGTGTTCAACCACCCGGAGGTCGAGCAGCTCGAGCTGCAAGGCTACCGGGTGATCAGCGGCCTGCTGGACATTTACAGCCCGCTGTTGGCGATGTCGCTGGTGGACTTCAGCCAACTGGTGCGCGAGGACAGCCATCGCGCTTATCCGATTGAAACGCGCCTGTTCCACAAGCTGTCCACCAAGCATCGTCTGGCGTATGCGGAGGCAGTAGAAGGGCTGCAGCATTTATCGCCGGAGCAGCAAGCCATTCGGGAATATTATTTCCGCGCGCGTTTATTGCAGGACTATATCAGCGGAATGACCGACCTTTACGCCTATGACGAATATCGTCGATTGATGGCGGCGGAATAATTACGCTGAAGAATAATTTTAGCAATTCCAATCGGTTGGCTGTCTCGAGTTTTGTAAAGACGGACAATATTTGTTTACTATTGCCAATCATCTGTGCCGGAACTTCGGGCTATTAATTAACTCTGAATAAGCACGCAAGACAGCCATTCTTTTTGAACGACTTTATAAGAGACACACAGATGAAAAAAACCGCATTAGTTCTGAGCGCACTGGCATTCAGTATCGGTATGGCGATGGGCCCGGTCACGGCCAGCGCCGCTGAAACCGCCTCATCCAGCACCCAACAGCTGCCGAGCCTGGCGCCGATGCTGGAAAAGGTGATGCCTTCCGTGGTGAGCATTAACGTTGAGGGCAGCACCACGGTCAATACGCCGCGCATGCCGCAGCAGTTCCAACAGTTCTTCGGCGAAGATTCGCCGTTCTGCCAGGACGGTTCGCCGTTCCAGGGCTCACCGATGTGTCAGGGCGGCGAACAGCCAGGGCCGGATGGCCAGCCTCAGGGCACGCAGCAGAAATTCCAGGCGCTGGGCGCCGGGGTGGTCATCGATGCCGTCAAGGGCTATGTGGTGACCAATAACCACGTGGTGGATAACGCCAACAAGATCCAGGTACAGCTGAGCGACGGCCGCCGTTTCGACGCCAAGGTGATCGGCAAGGATCCGCGTTCCGATATCGCCCTGATCCAGCTGAAAGACTTCAAGAATCTGACGGCGATCAAGATGGCGGATTCCGATCAGCTGCGCGTCGGCGATTACACCGTAGCGATCGGCAACCCATACGGGCTGGGTGAAACCGCCACTTCGGGCATCGTATCCGCCCTGGGGCGCAGTGGCCTGAACATCGAAAACTACGAAAACTTTATCCAGACCGATGCGGCGATTAACCGCGGTAACTCCGGCGGTGCGTTGGTTAACCTGAACGGCGAGCTGATCGGCATCAACACCGCGATCCTGGCGCCGGACGGCGGTAACATCGGTATCGGCTTCGCCATTCCGAGCAACATGGTGAAAAACCTGACGGCGCAAATGGTCGAATATGGCCAGGTGAAACGCGGCGAACTGGGCATCATGGGCACCGAGCTGAACTCTGAGCTGGCCAAGGCGATGAAGGTCGACGCGCAGCGCGGGGCCTTCGTCAGCCAGGTGATGCCGAAGTCTTCCGCCGCGAAGGCGGGCATCAAGGCCGGCGACGTGATCGTCACCATGAACGGCAAGGCCATCTCCAGTTTCGCCTCGTTCCGGGCGGAGATCGGCACGCTGCCGGTTGGCAGCAAGATGTCGCTGGGCATTATTCGCGACGGCAAGCCGGTGACGATTGACGTCACGCTGGAGCAAAGCGCACAGACCCAGGTGGCCTCGGGCAATATCTACACCGGCATCGAAGGCGCCGAGCTGAGCAATACCCAGGTCGGCAACGTGAAGGGCGTTAAGGTCGACAGCGTGAAAGCCGGCAGCGCCGCGGCGCGCATCGGCCTGAAAAAGGGCGACGTGATCCTGGGCGTGAACCAGCAGCCGATCCAGAACCTGGGCGAGCTGCGTAAAATCCTCGACAGCAAGCCGTCGGTGCTGGCGTTGAATATTCAGCGCGGCGAGAGCCAGCTGTACCTGCTGGCGCAGTGATAGGCGTCAGGCGTTAAAAACAAAGGCACGCTGCGGCGTGCCTTTTTGCGTTATGGCCTGAGGATTCAGGCGGGTTGCGCCAGATGCGCGCGCGCCGCGTGGATCACCAGTTCAATCTCATCCAACAGCTCCAGCCACTCCGGCTCCAGTTCGTCGTTGGTGATGCCCTGACGCAGCTGCCGCTCGAGGTAGAAACACAGCTGCTTGAGGCGCGGCACGCCGCTGTAGCTGCAACTGCCGTGCAGCTTATGGATCAGATCGAGGATCTCGTCGTCGTGTTGTCCCTCCAGTAGCGCCTGCACCCGTTCGCGCACCTGCGGCAGGAAATCGAGCAGCATTTGCAGCAGATCGCGCGCCAGGTCCGGTTTGTTGGCCGCCTGACGCAGCGCCAGCGGCCAGTCGAGCGACAGCGGCGCGTCGTCGGCGACGGCGTTTTCCACGCCGCCGCTGTGGTAACGCGACAGTACGCGGGTCAGCATTTTCTCGTCGATCGGTTTGGCCAGATAGTCGTCCATCCCGGCCTGCAGCAGATGCTCGCGCTCGCCGCTGGCGGCATGGGCGGTAACGGCGACGATCGGCGTAGAGTTGTGATGCGGCAGTTGGCGGATCAGCTCGCTGGCGTGAATACCGTCCATCTTCGGCATCTGAATGTCCATCAGGATCAGATCCAGCACGTTGTCGCGCGCCAGCGCCAGCGCTTCCTCACCGCTTTCGCACAGCAGGGTTTTTTCTACCTGCTCCCCCAGCAGCGTGCCGATCAGCTTCAGGTTGGCCGGGTTGTCGTCCACCGCCATCACCGTCAGCGGCAGGCGTTTACGTTCAGGCAGCGCGGTGAGGCGTGCCGGTGCTTCCATCCGGAGCAGAGGGAACAGTCGGGTGCTGGTGATCGGCTTGATCAGGCAGCCGAGCGCGCCTTGTTGTTTAAGCAGCTCGGCGTCGATCTGCGCCTGGCACGGCAGCGCCAGAATCACCCGATCGGCCAGCTTCAGCGAGGCCAGCAGTTTGTCCTCGTGCTGCGCCATGTTGTCGCGGAACGGGATGGGCACGCCGGCCAGCAGGAAGTCATAGTGGCCCGGCGGCAACTGGCCCAGCGTCGGCGAGTGGGTGATCACCAGCTGCGTAACGCTGAGCATGTTGAGCGTCGCCTGCGCCGCCGTCGGGTTGGACTCGATATAGGCGAGCGTTTTGCCGCTCAGATCCGGCAGGCTCGGCGCCAGCGACAGCATGCCCTCGTTCAGATCCAGCGTGATGTGGAACCAGAAGGTCGAGCCGCGGTTCAACTGGCTGTGGAAGCAGATATCGCCCCCCATCTCCTTCACCAGTTTTTGCGTGATCACCAGCCCCAGCCCGGTGCCGCCGTGGCGGCGGGAGATACTGGCATCCGCCTGACGGAACGCCTGGAACAGCTGCGACTGCTGGCGTTCGGAGATGCCGATGCCGGTGTCGTGGATCTGCACTTCCACTTCCACCCGGCGATCCAGCTGTTTGCGCAGCTCGACGCGAATGTCGATATTGCCGGTTTCGGTGAACTTGATGGCGTTGCCCAGCAGGTTGGTAATGATCTGCTGTAGGCGCAGCGAGTCGCCGATCACCTGCTCCGGCACGTCGTTGTGCACATCCAGCGTCAGCTCCAGCCCTTTGTCGTGGGCGCTGGGTGCCAGCAACACCACCACCTCGTCCAGCGTTTCACGCAGGGCAAAAGGAATATGCTCCAGCACCAGCTTGCCGGCCTCCAGCTTGGAGAAGTCCAGCACGTCGTTGATGATGGTCAGCAGGTTGTTGGCCGAGCGTTCGATGGTCTGCAAATAATCGGTCTGGGTCGCGCTCAGATCGGTTTTCAGCATCTGACGGGTGAAGCCGATCACGCCGTTGAGCGGAGTACGCAGCTCGTGCGACATGTTGGCCAGGAATTCGGACTTGATGCGCGCTGCCTCCTGCGCGCGTTTTTTCGCCAAATCCAGCTCGACGTTCTGGATCTCCATCTGCTCCAGGGTTTCACGTAGGTCGGAGGTGGCCTGATCGATGTTCTGCTGCATCTCTTCGTGATAGGCGGTAAGCGACATCGCCATCGAGTTGATGCCGTTCTTCAGCATGTGCAGCTCGCCGAGCATGTAGCCCTCCACGCGGCTGTCGAGCTGGCCGCGGCGGATGCGGTCGACGGTGTTCACCATGTTGCGGATCGGGCCGGTCACGTCGCGCATCAGCCGGTAAGCGAACAGGATGGCGATGCACATGCACAGCAACAGCAGCAGGGTAGAGACGAACACCTCTTTATATTGCTGCAGACGCACCGACTGCAGATCCAGCTCGATCGCCACATAGCCCAGATTGTTGTCGGGGTGGCTGCCGCCGTCGGCGGTTTCATCCGGATACTGGCTTTCCGACAGGATCGGCGTGCGCAGGATCAGCGAATCGCCGCGTCGGGTGAGCATCAGCTCGGTGGGCAACGGCACGCCTTTCGGCAGCTGCAGCTGAGCGAAGTTGTGATGATAATTGGAGGTGACGAACAAATTGTTCTGCGCATCGAACACGGTGATCGAACGCACGATGTCCGAATGGCGGCGGTGCAACAGACTGACCAACTGCCTGACCGACTCGCGGCTGCGGAACGTCATGCCGTACTCGCTGGCCACCGCCAGCGGCTCAATGATGCTGGCGCCGGCGTCGACCAATTGCTCCTGCAGCTCGTTGTAGCGATGCACCACGAAGAAGGTGCTGAGCAGCAAACCAATCAGCAAGGTCGGGGCCAGAATCAGGATCATCATGCGCGCACGCAGGCTGTATTTGGTCATGGGATTCCAATGTGGGAGAATTGACAGCTGACACTAGCTTAATGAACCAGCACACAATCGACAAATATGGCGCAATTCTACTCTCCCAAACGCCGCGTGACGACCCGGCAGAGCTCACAAATCTTCACCGTGACGGTGAGCGATCTCGATCCTTTCGGCCAGGGCGTGGCGCGCCACGACGGCAAAGCGGTGTTCGTGCCGGGCGTATTGCCGGGCGAGCAGGCGGAAATCCAGCTGACCGAAGACAAGCGCCAGTTCGCCAAAGGCAAGCTCAAGCGCCTGCTGAGCCGCAGCCCGCAGCGGGTGGCACCGCGCTGTCCGAATTTCGGCGTGTGCGGTGGCTGCCAGCAGCAGCATGCGGATGAGGCGCTGCAACAGCAGAGCAAGGCGGCGGCGCTGGTGCGCATGATCGCTCGCGAAACCGGGGTGACCCCGCAACAGGAGCCGGTGATCGCCGGCCCGGAATACGGTTATCGCCGCCGCGCCCGCCTGAGCCTGGCGTGGCAGCCGAAGTCGCAGCGCCTGATGATGGGTTTTCGACAGGCGGCCTCGAGCGAGCTGGTGGCGGTGGAGCACTGTCCGGTGCTGCGCCCGGAGCTGGAACAGCTGCTGGCGCCGGTAAGCGCGTGCCTGAGCGGGTTGCAGGCGGTACGGCGGCTGGGGCACGTGGAGCTGGTGCTGGCGGACAACGGCCCGCTGCTGGTGCTGCGCCATCTCGACGCGTTGAAAGAGGCGGATCGGCAGGCGCTGTTGGCGTTTGGCGAGCGGAAAAATGTTGCCGTTTATCTGGCGCCGGACAGCGATCGCGTGGATAAACTGTGCGGTGACACGCCGTATTATCAGGTTGACGGGCTACGCTTAGACTTCAGCCCGCGCGACTTTATTCAGGTCAATGACGCCGTAAACCAACAAATGGTGGCGCAGGCCCTTGAATGGCTCGATATTCAACCCAATGATCGGGTGCTGGACCTGTTTTGCGGCATGGGTAACTTCACCCTGCCGTTGGCGCGCCGCGCCGCTGCGGTGGTAGGCATCGAAGGTGTTGCCACGCTGGTAGCGAATGGGCAATATAATGCACATAAGAATAAGCTGAATAATGCGTCGTTCTTTCACGAGAATCTGGAGGACGACGTTGCGCGGCAACCTTGGGCAGCACAAGGGTTTGATAAGGTGATGCTGGATCCCGCCCGCGCCGGTGCGGCCGGGGTGATGTCACACATTGTAAAACTGGCGCCGGCGCGGGTGGTGTATGTTTCCTGTAACCCCACCACGCTGGCTCGCGACAGCAAAGTGCTGTTGAGCGCCGGTTATCGTCTTGCGCGCGTGCGGATGTTGGATATGTTTCCGCACACGGGGCATCTTGAATCAATGGCGCTGTTTATCAACGAGCGCGCGCCAGAGGTCGCTGCAAAGTAGGGAGAAGTTATGGTTGCGGTAAGAAGTGCACATCTGAATACGGCGGGTGAGTTCGCTCTCGATGAGTGGATCGCCGGCTTGGGGCTACCTAACCCGCAGTCATGTGAGCGATTGGCCGCAACCTGGCGTTATTGTGAGCAGCAGACCCAGAATCACCCCGACGCCTCGCTGCTGTTGTGGCGCGGCCTGGAGATGGTGGAAATCCTCTCGACGCTGAGCATGGACAACGACAGCATGCGCGCCGCGCTGCTGTTCCCGCTGGTGGACGCCGGCATCGTGCAGGAAGAGACCCTGACCGAAGCGTTCGGCAACGGTATCGTCGCGCTGGTGCACGGCGTGCGCGACATGGACGCCATTCGCCAACTGAAAGCCACCCAAAATGACTCGATGGCCTCCGAACAGGTCGACAACGTGCGCCGCATGCTGTTGGCGATGGTGGAGGATTTCCGCTGCGTGGTCATCAAGCTGGCGGAGCGCATCGCTCACCTGCGCGAGGTGAAAGACGCGCCGGAAGACGAACGCGTGCTGGCGGCGAAAGAGTGTTCCAACATCTATGCCCCGCTGGCCAACCGGCTCGGCATCGGCCAACTGAAGTGGGAGCTGGAAGATTTCTGCTTCCGCTACCTGCATCCGGAAGAATATAAGCGCATCGCCAAGCTGTTGCATGAGCGCCGCATCGATCGCGAACAGTTCATCGACGATTTCGTCGCCGGGCTGCGCGCCGAGATGGCCAGCGAAGGCATTCGGGTGGAGATCTACGGCCGGCCGAAACACATCTACAGCATCTGGCGCAAGATGCAGAAAAAGCACCTGGCGTTCGACGAACTGTTCGATGTGCGCGCGGTG
This sequence comes from Apodemia murphyi, assembly GCA_018237385.1. Lineage (NCBI taxonomy): Eukaryota > Metazoa > Arthropoda > Insecta > Lepidoptera > Riodinidae > Apodemia > Apodemia murphyi. The sequence goes on along the minus strand of DWQP01000009.1, from coordinate 80,941 downwards.
CGCATCGTGGCGGAGCGTCTGCAGGATTGCTACGCGGCGTTGGGCATCGTGCATACCCACTTCCGTCACCTGCCGGACGAGTTCGACGACTACGTCGCCAACCCGAAACCCAACGGCTACCAGTCGATCCACACCGTGGTGCTGGGGCCGCGCGGCAAAACCGTCGAGATTCAGATCCGCACCCGGCAAATGCACGAAGACGCCGAGCTGGGCGTGGCGGCGCACTGGAAGTACAAAGAGGGCGCGGGCGTGACCGTGCGCTCCGGCTACGAAGAACGCATCGCCTGGCTGCGTAAGCTCATTGCCTGGCAGGAAGAGATGGCGGACTCCGGCGAGATGCTCGACGAAGTGCGCAGCCAGGTGTTCGACGATCGGGTCTATGTGTTTACCCCGAAAGGCGACGTGGTGGATCTGCCGGCCGGCTCCACGCCGCTCGACTTCGCCTATCACATTCACAGCGACGTCGGCCACCGCTGTATCGGCGCCAAGATCGGTGGCCGCATTGTGCCGTTTACCTATCAGCTGAAGATGGGCGATCAGATTGAGATCATCACCCAGAAACAGCCGAACCCGAGCCGCGACTGGCTGAACCCGAACCTGGGGTACGTTACCACCAGCCGCGGACGCTCGAAGATCCACAACTGGTTCCGCAAGCAGGATCGCGACAAGAACATTCTCGCCGGCCGCCAGATGCTGGACAATGAACTGGAACACCTCGGCATCAGCCTGAAAGAGGCCGAGAAGCTGCTGATCCCGCGCTACAACATGAACTCGCTGGACGAGGTGCTGGCGGCGATCGGCGGTGGGGACATTCGCCTGAATCAGATGGTGAATTACCTGCAGGGCAAGTTCAACAAGCCGAGCGCCGAAGAGCAGGATCGCGAGGCGCTGCGCCAGCTGGTGCAGCAGAAAGCGCCGCCGCCGACCCGCAACAAGGATAACGGCCGCGTGGTGGTGGAGGGCGTGGGCAACCTGATGCACCACATCGCCCGCTGCTGCCAGCCGATCCCGGGCGACGACATTGTCGGTTTTATCACCCAGGGGCGCGGTATTTCGATCCACCGTGCGGACTGCGATCAGCTGGTCGATCTACAATCGCACGCGCCGGAGCGCATCGTCGATGCGGTATGGGGCGAAAGCTACTCCAGCGGTTATTCGCTGGTGGTGCGCGTGATGGCCAACGATCGCAGCGGGTTGCTGCGCGACATTACCACCATTCTTGCCAACGAAAAGGTCAACGTGCTGGGCGTCGCCAGCCGCAGCGACACCAAGAAGCAGTTGGCCACCATCGACATGGATATCGAAATTTACAACCAGCAGGTGCTGAGCCGGGTGCTGGCCAAGCTGAACCAGCTGCCGGACGTGATAGACGCCAAGCGTCTGCACGGCAACTAAGCCCACATCGCCTTTCGGGCCGTATCGAGAGCGGATACGGCCCGAAATCCATGAATTCTGCGGGTGCTCCCCTGCGCCCCCATTCTTTCTCAGAGATTTTTTATGACCCAATCCACTCCGCTGCAGCGTCTGCTGAACATCATGAAAACGCTGCGCGACCCGCAGCTCGGCTGCTCGTGGGACCGCAAGCAAACCTTCGCCACCATTGCGCCTTATACGTTGGAAGAGACTTACGAAGTGCTGGACGCCATCGAGCGGCAGGACTACGCCGATCTGCGCGATGAGCTGGGCGACTTGCTGTTCCAGGTGGTGTTCTACGCCCAGATGGGGCAGGAACAGGGGCTGTTCGATTTCGATGAGGTGTGCACCGCCATCAGCGACAAGCTGGAGCGCCGACATCCGCATATCTTCGGCGACGCCGAGGGCGGAGACAGCGAAGCCGTGGCGGCGCGCTGGGAGCAGCTGAAGGCCGGCGAGCGCGCCGAAAAAGCGCTGCACTCGGTGCTGGACGACATTCCGCAGGCGCTGCCGGCGTTGATGAAAGCGCACAAGATCCAGAAACGCTGCGCCTCGGTCGGCTTCGACTGGAACACCCTGGGGCCGGTACTGGATAAAGTGTACGAAGAGATCGACGAAGTGATGCACGAAGCCCGCCAGGCGGTGGTCGACGAGAGCAAACTGGAAGAGGAGATCGGCGATCTGCTGTTCGCCACGGTGAACCTGTCGCGCCATTTGGGCCACAAGGCGGAGAACGCATTGCAGGCGGCGAACCGCAAGTTCGAGCGCCGCTTCCGCCAGGTGGAAGAGATTGTCCAGCAACGCGGGCTGCGGTTGGAGGACGCCACGCTGGAGCAGATGGAAGAGGCCTGGCAGCAGGTGAAAAAATCTGAAATCTGAATGGGTGAAGGCACACGGCGAGTGAGTTTCTTCACCCGCCGGTTCAACATTCGCCGACGCCGCCCTTCTGCGCAGGAAACCTGTCGCAGAAGGGCGATTAACCGCATCTTCTCAGATATTGATAAAGCGTTTCTCTGCTGATGCCAAATTCGCGAGCAAGCTGCGCTTTCGTCTCACCGTTTGTTGCGCGTAACCGCAATTCAGCCTGTTGCTCTGAGGACAGCAATTTTTTTCTACCCCGGTAAGCGCCGCGCATTCTGGCCAGCGCGATGCCTTCGCGCTGGCGTTCACGAATTAAAGCGCGTTCGAATTCGGCAAATGCGCCCATGACAGACAGCATTAGCTTATCCGTTGATGAATCTTTACCGGTAAACGTCAAACTCTCTTTCACAAATTCAACGGTGACGCCTTTATCGGCCAGTCTGTGGACCTGACGTTGCAGATCATTCAGGTTGCGTGCCAATCTATCCATGCTCTGAACCACCACGGTATCGCCGTTGCGCACTGTCGAGAACAGAGCATCCAGCTCTGGGCGTTCTAGGTCCTTGACTGACGCGTTATCAATGAAAGATTTATCTACCAGAGTTTTTTCCAGTTGCTGTTCGGGACTCAGTTCACAGTGACTAATCCGAATGTAGCCAATACGTTGACCGTTCATACGCCTCCGATGCTGAATATGTCATGAATAATCTATGACTTTAATTTTCCGTGTCAGTAAATAAGATTTAAACCTTATTCTGACGCTTTTAGTTTTCGGTTTTATATTGGGTTAGATGTATAGCTCAACTTTTGGAAATAGTCTTTAAATTATCAATCCAGTAACAAAAAACTTATCCTATGTAACACTTTTGGTTTTTCCCTCTTTATCTTTAACAATGTTTAAGTAAAGGTAATTACGCACATCAATTCCGGTGTGCAATACGAAAAGGATTATGTGATGTCTAAATTAGCCAAAGAAATTAACATGAATAAAGCAGCCGTAACCGTTGCAGCCGATAAAAAAGACGCACGAAAAGCACTGGCTCAATCTATGCTGGATAGCGTTTCTGGCGGTTGGGTCAATGCCTTTGCGCGTTGGTCCAAGAGTTTCTAATTAGTCTTGGTGCAGGGTGGAAACCGCCCTGCATTTCCTCCTTTGTTGAACAGTGGTGCAGGCAATGACGAATAAGAAAAAAATAAAGCATCTTGAAATAATTCTAAAGGTTAGTGAACGATGCAACATTAACTGCACGTATTGCTATGTATTCAACCTGGGTAATGATTTGGCAATAAATTCAAAACCAATTATTTCTCATAACATCATTAAAAACCTGAGAGGTTTTTTTGAGCGGGCCTGCCAGGAGTATGAAATAGAAACGGTTCAGGTTGACTTTCATGGCGGCGAACCGTTAATGATGGGGAAAGAGCGTTTCGACAACGCCTGCAAAGAGCTTATCTCCGGTGACTATAATGGTGCCAGACTCAACCTTGCCTGCCAGACAAACGCTATCCTTATTGATAATGAGTGGATTGATATTTTCTCGAAATATAATATCAGCGTTGGCATTTCTATTGATGGCCCCAAGCACATTAACGACAGGCACCGTCTGGATAGAAAGGGTCGCAGCACCTACGAAGGTACGGTAAAAGGACTGGAAATGCTGCAGGTGGCGTGGAAAGCGGGTAGGCTTATCGATGAACCCGGTATCCTGTGCGTCGCTAACCCCTCGGTAAAGGGCGCGGAGATTTATCGCCATTTTGTTGATGTGCTGAAATGTAAAAAATTTGACTTCCTCATTCCGGATGAAAGCCATGATACGTGCACGAATCCGGACGGATTGTCTGATTTTTATTGCTCGGCGTTGGATGAGTTCTTTTTGGATGCGGATAAAGAGGTGTATGTACGCTACTTCCATACGCACATTCAATCCATGTTGAGCTCAGAATTCAGTCCAGTAATGGGGGTGAGTAAAGCCGGCAGCGACACTCTCGCTTTTACGGTGAGTTCCGATGGTGATCTGTATGTGGATGATACGCTCAGAACGACTAATGACGATATATTTACGCCTATTGGTAATGTTAAAGATTTAATGCTGTCAGGCACCCTGGCTTCATGGCAGATGAAAAAATATATGGCGGTGAATAATCAGCTTCCTACCGTTTGTGCTGATTGCGTATGGCAAAAAGTCTGCGGCGGTGGCCGCCATATTCAACGCTATTCCTCAGGCGATGATTTCAATCGTGAAACCGTGTTCTGTCCGTCGATAAGAAAGATTATGAGCCGCGCGGCTTCGCATTTGATTGAATCGGGTGTGACTGAGGATATAATCATGAAAAACCTAGAGGTTAACTCATGATAAAGCGGCTGTCCTTATTGGCATTCTTGTTTTCCGGCATTAGCATGGCAGAGCCGCCCGCTGATTTTGGGCGGTTGCGGTATGATGAACGTGGGTTGCCGCTAATTGATGTGCGGATCGATAACCGCCTTCATACCTTAATGCTGGATACCGGCAGCGGGGAAGGGATGCATCTTTATAAACACGATCTTGACACCTTGGTAGCTAATCCGAGCCTGGAGGCGACTGAACAAGCGCCTCGTCGGTTGATGGATGTTTCCGGTGGGGAAAATAATGTCTCCGCCTGGAAGATTAGCCGGTTATTTATTTCAAACATTCCTTTCGATAATGTTGAAACGGTAAGTTTTAAACCATGGGGATTAAGCCTCGGTGGCGATGTCCCCGTGAATGAAGTTATGGGGCTGGGGCTTTTTCGAGAACGCCGAGTGCTGATGGATTTTAAAAACGATCGGTTGCAGCTGTTAGCCGATCTACCTTCTGACATAAAGAAATGGTCATCTTACCCTATTGAACCCACTGCCTCTGGACTACGCGTTACCGCCTCCGCAGGCGACAAGCCTTTGCATTTGATTGTCGATACGGCGGCTAGCCATTCTCTGCTATTTTCCGACCGCCTGCCGTCTGGGCTGCTGTTTTCTGGCTGCCGCGATATTGAACCTGAAGCATCGAACCTGGATTGCAGAGTGACAAAAATCGCTTTTACGGATCGTGAAGGGACGACTCGTGATGACCTGGCCGTTGTTACCCTTGGCGCAACGCCTCAGGAATTGGATTTTGACGGCTTGTTGGGTATGAAGTTTATGCGGGGACATCAGGTGATCATCGATATGCCTGAACGCCTGCTTTATATCAGCCGTTAGTGCGATGGACAAAGAAAACTCTCTTTTCCGCCAGGAGGCGTTACAGCATAAAAAAAATGCCTGGCTGGGCGATTTTACCGTGTCGGCGCCATCCGTGTTGCCCATCGCGTTATGGAGCGCCGCTGCTGTTTTGCTGGTGGCTATTCTCCTGTTATTTACCACCTATGCCAAAAGGGTCCCTGTAACCGGACGAGTGATCTACACGCCTTCCGCTGCGGAGGCGGTTTTCAATCATGAAGGCATAATCGGCCGCATCGAAGTCCGTCAGGGAGAAAGGGTGAAAAAAGGCGATGTTATCGCAACGTTTTCTCGCGACGTCACTTATGCGGGGGGAGGAATGAATCAGGCGTTGCAAGATGCGGCACAGCGTCAACTCACTGAATTACAGAAGCGCGCGGGAGAACGGCGTAAAGAGGGAGAAGAAGAACGCCTGCGTTTGCGCGAGAAAGTCGGCGCCAAAGAACGGGAAATGGTGGCAATTCAAGCTGCGGCCGAAGCCGAATCGGAGCACGTCGTCGGTTTGAAGAAGCGGATGGCGCTTTATCAGCAGCTGTTACAGAAAGGTATTACGACCGTACAAGAGAAAATTGAGCGGGAGAACGAATATCATAATTCTATTGCACAGCTGAATACGCATCGAATCAATATCGCGCGGGTGAAAGGAGAGCTGCTGCAATTCGTGGATGAGCTGGCTCGCTCTGAATCGCAAGAAAAACAGTCTATTACTGACATTCAACAGCAGAAGGTCACACTGCAACAACAGGTGATTAATGCTTCTGCGGTTGTGGAATCTCGGGTGGTGGCTCCGCTTGATGGCGTCGTCGCATCGATGAGCATTTTGGAAGGACAGAGAGTGGCTGCGGGGGCCATTGCTGCGGTTGTGGTACCGGAAAACGCGCGTCCGTTCGTTGAAATGTGGATTCCACCTTCCGCATTGCAAGAAGTGAAAGCGGGTCAGCATGTTTTCATGCGCGTCGCATCATTACCCTGGGAGTGGTTTGGGAAGGTGTCCGGTACGGTTGCTGCCATCAGCGCGAGTCCTGAGGCGCTCACGGGAAATAACCGGCGTTTTCGCGTATTGATAGCGCCCGATGTGGGCACGCGTGCGCTTCCGGTGGGCGTGGACGTCGAAGCCGATATCTTGACGACGCATCGACGCATCTGGGAATGGCTATTTTTACCCTTAAAACAAAGTATTAATCGTATGACGGCTGAGAGTTGACCCATGTTTTTTTCCTGGCAAAAAACGCCGCTGATCCTTCAGTCGGAAATGAATGAGTGCGGTCTGGCCTGTTTGGCCATGATGGCCGGCTATTTCGGCAAACGCATCGATCTTGCTTCGGCGCGTACTCTCCACGGAGCAAGCAGCCATGGGATGACGCTGCGGGATCTCATTACGGCGTTTGAGCGGGTGGGAATGACGGCTCGCGCTTCGCGCGTGGAGCTAGATGAACTGCGTTCGCTTACCCGCCCCGCAATTCTTCATTGGTCATTCAATCATTTTGTGGTGCTGGTAAAAGTCACGCGTCGAGGCGCCGTGATTCTCGATCCAGCCATTGGTCGGCGCAGTATCTCCTTGCGCGAACTTTCCGATAAGTTCACCGGCATTTTGATGGAGGCCTGGCCGGCGGAGACCTTCGATAAAAAACCGCTGGAAATGAACGTTACCGTGTCCGATCTTTTTCGTGGCGTACGGGGCTTAAGACGCATTTTTACCGGTGTTCTGATGCTATCGGTTTTGGTGGAACTTCTCTCAATTGCCGTGCCTGCCGCTTCGCAATTTACTATCGATACATTAGTGCGTTCATCGGATCGTGAAGGGATATTTTTTGTCGGTATCGTGGTTATTTCAGCATTGCTGATTAAGTCAGCCTTTTCCGTGGTGCGCGCCTGGATTTTGATGAACCTTCGCTATACGCTGGGCGTCAAGTGGGCCGAAATGTTCTTTAACCGGCTTATCAAGCTCACGCTGTCATTTTTTGAAAAGCGCCATACCGGTGATATTGCGTCGCGCTTTCAGTCGTTGACCGCCATTCAGGAAGCGTTCACGGCCGATATGGTGGCCTCGCTTCTTGATGCGATTGTGATTGTCATTTCGATGGCTATCATTTTGACCTATTCTCCTGTGCTCGCTATTGGCCCCCTGATCGCCGCGTGTGCCTATGCAGCCTTAAAAACGGGCCTGTTCTCGACATACCGCAATCGTAAAATCGAACATATCGCCTTTGAAGCGGTGCAATCCTCTCACTTCCTTGAGACCGTTAGAGCGATAGGCGCGATCAAAATGTTGAATTTGACGCCGGTTCGCCGTCGCGAATGGGTCAATCATGTGGTCAACAGCACGCATGCTGGGAACCAACTGTTTAAACTCGATTTGCTGACCAATACGGCGGCTGTATTACTTGTGGGTTTTTCCGGGATTTACGTACTTAGCGTCGGCGCGATAGGGTTCGATAAAGGCCTTACGACTGGCGCCTTGCTGGCCGTGATGCTTTATGCCGATATGGTGATGACCCGCACGGTGAAGTTAGTCAATGCAGTTTCTGACTTCTGTCTGGTATCCATGCACAGCCAGCGTCTGACGGACGTGGCGGTTTCACCTGTGGAACGGGATGAGGGAGAGCATGTGTCGCCACCGCTGAATGGGCATATCGTGATCCGCAATTTAGCGTTTCGCCATTCACAGACCGAGCGCAACATCTTCGAGGGGATCAATCTTGAGGTCATGCCTGGGGAAAACGTTGCGATTGTCGGGCCGTCCGGGTGTGGTAAGTCAACATTCCTCCATGTGCTGGCGGGGTTGTACGAATCTACCGAAGGGGATGTTTTCATCAATAATGTGGGGATGTCCGGCCTGGGCAAACGGGACATTCGTGAACATGTCGCTTTTGTCATGCAAGACGACAAACTCTTGGCCGGAACCATACAGCAGAATATTACCGGTTTTACCGCCTCCCCCGATATGGAACGCATGGCTGAGTGTGCCAACTATGCTTCCATTGACGAGGAAATCTGCGCATTTCCGCAGGGATACGATTCGATGATCGGTGATATTGGCAGCACGCTTTCTGGCGGGCAACGCCAGCGTATTTCTATCGCCAGAGCGCTGTACCGGCAACCTCGTGTGCTGTTGCTTGATGAGGCAACCAGCGATCTTGATATTGATAACGAAAAAAGGATCACTCGCGCCATCGGGCAATTGCCGATAACCCGCATTTTTGTTGCCCATCGCCCGGAAATGATCAAGTCAGCGGATAGGGTCTTTAATCTTCATTTGAACGCTTGGGTAAAGCAAGAAAGCCGGGGTAGCCGGCGTTTGGCCAAAAGCGCAATAAAAAACCCGCCGCAGCGGGTTTTATCAGAAGCGAGCGTTACATCTGCTGCGTTGCCGCGTTCACCGGCGAGCCGCCACCTTTCTTGCGCACCCACAGCCAGTAAGCCACGGTGAGGAGGGCTATCCACACCAGCCCGACGTACAGCGCGATGCGGCTCTCTTCGAAGTAGCCGAGCAGGCCGATGACGAACGCCATAAAGCCGGTCGCCAATGCCGGCGCCACCGGCCACCACGGCACCGGGAAGCTCAGCTGACGGGTTTCCTCGGGCGACAGCGTGCGGCGCATGACGATCTGCGACAGCAGGATCATCAGCCACACCCAGACGGTGGCGAAGGTGGCGATCGAGGCGATGATCATGAAGACCTTCTCCGGGATCAGGTAGTTGAGCACCACCGCCAGCAGCAGGGCGATCGACATCACCAGCACCGTCATCCACGGCACGCCGCTGGCGGTCAGTTTGGTGAAGCTGCGCGGCGCCTGGCCGTCCTGCGCCATCCCGTACATCATGCGGCCGGCACCGAAGATGTCGCTGTTAATGGCCGAGATGGCGGCGGTGATCACCACCACGTTCAGCACGTTGGCGGCGGAGCTGATGCCGAGGTTGCTGAAGATCTCCACGAACGGGCTGCCGTTCTGGCCGATGCTGTTCCACGGATAGATCGCCATCAGCACCGTCAGCGTCAGCACGTAAAACAGCAGGATGCGCACCGGCACGGCGTTGATCGCCTTCGGCAGCACTTTGGCGGGGTCTTTCGCTTCGCTGGCGGTAATGCCGATGATCTCGATGCCGCCGAAGGCGAACATCACCACCGCCAATGACGCGACCACGCCGCCGATGCCGTTAGGCATAAAGCCGCCGTGCTGCCACAGATTGCTGATACCGGTGGCGTGCTGGGTTTGGCCGAAGCCGAACAGCATCACCGCCGCGCCGCCGACGATCATCGCCACGATGGCGGCGACCTTGACCAGCGACAGCCAGAACTCCATCTCGCCGAATACCTTGACGCTGCACAGGTTGAGCGCGCCGATAAACAGAATGATGCTGAGCACCCAGACCCACTGGGCGACCTCCGGGAACCACAGCCCCATATAGATGCCGAAGGCGGTGACGTCCGCCAGGGCGACGATCACCATTTCGAAGGTGTAGGTCCAACCGGTGAGAAACCCGGCCAGCGGGCCGAGATAGTGACTGGCGTAGTGGCCGAACGAGCCGGAAACCGGCTGGTGCACCGCCATTTCACCCAGCGCGCGCATCACCATGAACACCGCCGCACCGCCCACCAGGTAGGCCAGCAGCACGGCCGGGCCGGCCAGCTGGATGGCGCCGGCGGAGCCGTAGAACAGGCCGGTGCCGATCGCCGAGCCGAGAGCCATGAAACGGATGTGCCGCGCGTTTAGTCCGCGTCTGAGTTGTGTCGTTTCGTTACGCATGTTGCTTCCCGTTAAGTGTTTGCCGAACAGGCACGCGCTGCCCGCGCCGGGTGGAACGCACCCGGCGGGGCAGAACAAACTGCGTGATTCAGTGTGTGATGATTATGCCTGGCTAGGCAGCAGCGCCGCAGGCAGCAGCGATGTCAGGTGACCGGCCGCCAAGAGTTGGCTGGCGGCTTCAATGTCGGGGGCGAAGAAACGATCCTTGTCGTAGAAACTGACATGCTCGCGCAGCAGACGGCGTGCCTGCTCCAGACCTTCCGAGGTCTTCAGGCCGTTGCGGAAATCCAGGCCCTGGCAGGCGGCCAGCCATTCGACCGCCAGAATGCCGCGCACGTTGTCCGCCATGCTCCACAGGCGGCGACCGGCGGCTGGCGCCATGGAGACGTGGTCTTCCTGGTTGGCGGAGGTCGGAATGCTGTCGACGCTCGACGGGTGCGCCAGCGCTTTGTTTTCGCTGGCCAGCGCCGCGGCGGTCACCTGGGCGATCATGAAGCCGGAGTTCACGCCGCCGTTCTCCACCAGGAACGGTGGCAGCTGCGACATGTGCTTGTCCATCATCAGCGAGATGCGACGCTCGGACAGCGAACCGATTTCGGCAAACGCCAGCGCCAGGTTATCGGCGGCCATCGCCACCGGTTCGGCGTGGAAGTTGCCGCCGGACAGCACGTCGCCCTGCTCGGCGAACACCAGCGGGTTATCGGAGACCGCGTTGGCTTCGATCTCCAGCACCTCGGCGGCCTGGCGGATCTGCGTCAGGCAGGCGCCCATCACCTGCGGCTGACAGCGCAGGGAGTAAGGATCCTGCACTTTTTCGCAGTTGCGATGCGAGTCGGAGACTTCGCTGCGCGCGCCGAGCAGGTGGCGGTAGGCGAGGGCGGCGTCGATCTGGCCGCGCTGGCCGCGCACCTCGTGGATACGCGCATCGAACGGGCTGCGAGAGCCCAGCGCCGCTTCCACCGTCAGGCTGCCCGCCACGGTTGCGGCGGCGAACAGATCTTCGGCATCGAACAGGCCGCGCAGCGCGAAGGCGGCGGAGACCTGAGTGCCGTTCAGCAGCGCCAGGCCCTCTTTCGCCGCCAGCGTCAGTGGTTTCAGGCCGGCTTTGGCCAGCGCTTCGGTCGCCGGCAGCCATTGGCCCTGATGGCGCGCCTGGCCTTCGCCCAGCAGCACCAGGCTCATGTGCGCCAGCGGTGCCAGGTCGCCGGAGGCGCCGACCGAGCCTTTCAGCGGAATATGTGGATAAACTTCGGCGTTGACCAGCGCGATCAGCGCCTGAATGACTTCCAGACGAATGCCGGAGAAGCCGCGCGACAGGCTGTTGATCTTCAGCACCATGATCAGGCGCACCAGGTTGTCCTCGGTCGGCTCGCCCACGCCGGCGGCGTGTGACAGCACGATCGAACGCTGCAGGTTTTCCAAATCGTCGCGGGCGATGCGCGTCGAAGCCAGCAGGCCAAATCCGGTGTTGATGCCGTAAGTGGTGCGGTTTTCTTCAACGATGCGTTCCACGCAGGCCACGCTCTGTTGGATAGGGCCGTAGGCGTTGTCGTCCAGCGTCAGCGTCACCGGGTGTTGATAGACGTCCCGTAGCTGGGCCAGCGTCAGTTTGCCTGGGCGAATAGTCAGCGCTTTCATGCTTTTTCTCCTTGGGTCGCAGCAACCATTGGCAGGTTCAGGCCCTGCTCGCGGGCGCAGTCGATAGCGATATCGTAACCGGCGTCGGCGTGACGCATGACCCCGGTAGCCGGGTCATTGTGCAGGACGCGGGCGATGCGCTCGGCGGCTTCGTCGGTGCCGTCGCAGACGATCACCATGCCGGAGTGTTGGGAGAAGCCCATGCCGACGCCGCCGCCGTGGTGCAGGGAAACCCAGGTGGCGCCGCTGGCGGTGTTCAGCAGGGCGTTCAGCAGCGGCCAGTCGGAAACCGCGTCGGAGCCGTCTTTCATCGCTTCGGTTTCACGGTTCGGGCTGGAAACGGAGCCGGAATCCAGGTGGTCGCGGCCGATGACGATCGGGGCGGACAGTTCGCCGCGGCGCACCATCTCGTTGAACGCCAGGCCCAGTTTGGCGCGCTGGCCGAGGCCAACCCAGCAAATGCGCGCCGGCAGGCCCTGGAAGCTGATGCGCTCGCGCGCCATGTCCAGCCAGCGGTGCAGGTGTTCGTCATCCGGGATCAGCTCTTTCACCATGGCGTCGGTTTTGTAGATGTCCTGCGGATCGCCGGACAGCGCCGCCCAGCGGAACGGCCCAATACCGCGGCAGAACAGCGGACGGATGTAGGCCGGCACGAAGCCCGGGAAGTCGAAGGCGTTGTCGACGCCGGTTTCTTTCGCCATCTGGCGAATGTTGTTGCCGTAGTCGAAGGTCGGCACGCCCATCTGCTGGAACGCCAGCATGGCTTTGACATGATCGGCCATCGACTGTTTGGCGGCGGCAACCACTTTAGCCGGCTCGGTCTGTGCACGCTGGCGATACTCTTCCCAGCTCCAGCCCTTCGGCAGGTAGCCGTTCAGCGGATCGTGGGCGCTGGTCTGGTCGGTGACCATGTCCGGGCGCACGCCGCGGCGCACCAGCTCTGGCAGGATTTCCGCCGCGTTGCCGCACAGGGCGATGGAGATGGCTTTGCCTTCTGAGGTGTATTTTTTGATGCGGGCCAGCGCGTCGTCCAGATCGTTGGCCTGCTCATCGACGTAGCGGGTTTTCAGACGGAAATCGATGCGGCTCTGCTGACATTCGATGTTCAGCGAGCAGGAGCCCGCCAGCGTGGCGGCCAGCGGCTGCGCGCCGCCCATGCCGCCCAGGCCGGCGGTCAGCACCCAGCGCCCCTGCAGGCTGCCGTCGTAATGCTGGCGGCCCGCTTCGACGAAGGTTTCATAGGTGCCCTGAACGATGCCCTGGCTGCCGATGTAGATCCAGCTGCCGGCGGTCATCTGGCCGTACATGGCCAGGCCTCTGGCGTCCAGTTCGTTGAAGTGTTCCCAGGTGGCCCAGTGCGGTACCAGGTTGGAGTTGGCGATCAGCACGCGTGGCGCGTTGCTGTGGGTTTTGAAGACGCCGACCGGTTTGCCGGACTGCACCAGCAGGGTTTCGTCTTCTTCCAGCGTTTTCAGGGTTTCGACGATCTTGTCGTAGCAATCCCAGTCGCGCGCGGCGCGGCCGATGCCGCCATACACCACCAGTTCGTGTGGGTTCTCCGCAACTTCAGGATCGAGGTTGTTCATCAGCATGCGTAACGGCGCTTCGGTCAGCCAGCTTTTTGCGTTTAATTGTGTGCCGCGTGGCGCGCGTACATCGACATTGCGAACTTTGTTATTTGTAGTCACAGCAGTTTCCTCAAACAGTATCGGTGCAGATTTCATGCCGCGGTGGGGATGAGTACCACGGCATAACAATGCGTAGGGCTTATTAACATATACTTGTATGTACAAGCATATGCAACGCTGACCAGTTGCCGATGAAAAGTGGCATAAGAAAAAGTTATTTTCTTTTTATATCAGCTTGATAAGCGTTTTTTTTATCATCGGACTCATGTGCAATAGGCCGGAGAACAGTGAGCTGTTCGGCAAAAATGAATTAAAATTGACTCATTTTTGGGCGGCTAGTCACAATATTTTTACAGACTGATTACAGTTGGCGGCGGAGGATAAACAAGCCCTATCACCGCAGGAACAACGCCCGCCGTGGGCGGGCTTGCAGGGGTCAGGCGGCCGGTTGCAGCGTCGGTTTGCGGCTCATCTTGCACACCGTGGCGATAGCGGCGATCAGCGCCGGCACGCACAGGAACATCAGGATGCTCTGCACTTCCCATTGCATCGCCAGCAGTTGGGCGCCCATCATGGTGCCGGCGACGCCGCCGAAGCGGCCGATGCCCTGCATCCAGGCGATGCCGGTGGCGCGGCTGTGGGTGGGGTAGAAGGTCGCCGCCAGCGTTTGCAACCCGGACTGCGCGCCGTTCATGGTGACGCCCATCAGGAAAATGAAGGCGCCCAGCAGCACGATCTGCTTGTCTTCGGTGGCCATCGCCACGATCAGCAGGGCGGTGACGACAAAGCCGCTCGAGACCACCTTATGCGCATTCCAGCGATCCATCAGCCAGCCGGCCACCAGGATGCCCAGCGTGCCGCCGAAGGTGAACAGCGAGGTGAGCATCGCCGACTGTTCCAGCTGATAGCCCAGCCCCTGCATCAGGATTGGCATCCAGCTCAGCAACACGTAGTAGATCACCAGCCCCATAAAGTAGGTCAGCCACAGCATCAGGGTGCCGAGCAGGTAAGGGCGGCTGAACAGCAGGCCGACGCTGGTCTTGGTCTGCGCCAGCTTCTCTTCGTACAGGTAAAAACGCGTCACGCCGTCGAGGCTCTGGCTGACGAAACGCTGCGCGATGCGTTTGATCTTTGCCGCCTCCTGCCCGCGGTTAACCATATATTTGACCGATTCCGGCAGCAGCAAGATCAGCAAGATCGTTAATACCAGCGGCGCGATGGCGCCGAGCAGCAGCACGCTGTGCCAGCCGTAGTTCGGGATCAGCCACGACGAAATGGCGCCGCCGCCGGCCGCGCCCAGCGGAAAGCCGCAGTACATGGTGTTGATCGCCAGCGAACGGCAGCGCTGCGGCGCGTATTCGGAGATCAGCGTGATGGCGTTGGGCATCGCCGCCCCCAGCCCGAGGCCGGTGAGGAAACGCCACAGCGTCAGGCTGTTGAGCGAGCCGGCGTAGGCGGTGGCCAGGCTCGACAGGCCGAAGAACAGGCAGGAAAACACCAGTACGCGCTTGCGGCCGATGCGGTCGGAAATCGGCCCGGCGATCAGCGCGCCGAGCGACAGCCCCAGCAGCGCGGCGCTCAGCACCGGCCCCAGATCCTGTTTGACGATACCCCAGTCTTTGGCGACCGAGGGGGCGATATAGCCCATGGCGGCGGTATCGAAACCGTCGATGGCGAGGATCAGGAATCCGAGAATGATCAGGGTCCAGTGAAACAGCGAAAACTTGCTGTCGTCGATGGCCTGTTGAATGTTCAATTCGCTGGTGGAATGAGTCATGGCACCCTCTAAACGCAGATGTAGTCGTGATGGATGGAACGTGGCCGAAACTGGCGCTCGGCTTGTGTTTGCTTGTATATACATCTGCGCGTCGGCGCTTTATGTCAAATATAATTATCTTATTTGTTAACTATGTGTTGTTTTCTGTGGAGCAGGTTGCACCGCCGATGAAAGGCCTAAGGCCGGTTAACAAATTAAATGAACGCCATTGGCGGTGGGATATGCTGGCGGCGGCGCGGAGGATAAAATTTAATACACTTTTGGCCGTTTGGTCGCCGGGCCGGAATCTGCGATAATCGCTTTTTACTTTTCCAGATTGAGAAACCGATGCAGTACCCGATCAATGAGATGTTCCAAACCTTGCAGGGCGAAGGCTTTTTCACCGGCGTGCCGGCCATTTTTATCCGCCTGCAGGGCTGCCCGGTAGGGTGCAGTTGGTGCGATACCAAACATACCTGGGAAAAGGAAGCCAATCGGGAAGTCGACCTGCAACGGATCCTGGTCAAAACAGAGGAAAGCGACGCCTGGGGCAATGCCGGCGCCGAGCAGCTGCTGGCGGTGATGCGCCAACAAGGTTACACCGCGCGCCATGTGGTGATCACCGGCGGCGAACCCTGCATCTACGATCTGACGCCGCTGACCGAGCTGTTCGAGCAGCATGGCTACGGCTGCCAGATTGAGACCAGCGGCACCCACGACATTCGCTGCTCCGCCAAAACCTGGGTGACGGTTTCGCCGAAGGTGAATATGCGCGGCGGCATGAAGGTGCTGGATCAGGCGCTGCGGCGCGCCGACGAGGTGAAGCATCCGGTGGCGCGCGAGCGCGACATTGAGGCGCTGGACGCGCTGCTGGCGACGCTGCAGGACGACAAGGCACGGATTATTGCGCTGCAGCCGATCAGCCAGAAAGAAGAGGCGACCCGCCTGTGCATTGAAACCTGCATCGCGCGCAACTGGCGGCTGTCGATGCAGACCCACAAGTATCTGAACATCGCCTAAAATCAGGGCGCCTTTGCGGCGCCCTTTCTTTTAACCTTTATATACGCATCCCGCAGTACAGGTTTCTTTCACCATCACCGCAGTCAGTTCCGGCAACTGGGGCTTGAGCTGCTGCCAAATCCAGGCGGCGAGCACTTCGCTGGTGGGATTTTCCAATCCTGGAATATCGTTCAGATAATGGTGATCCAGCCGTTCCCAGATCGGGGAAAACACAGCCTTGAGCTCGGCGAAATCCATCACCCAACCGGTGTGGGGGTCCACTTCACCGGTCACTTCCAGACGCACCATAAACGAATGCCCATGCAGACGGCCGCATTTGTGGCCCTCCGGTACGTGCGGCAAACGGTGTGCGGCTTCAAACTGAAAATCTTTAAACAGCGTGGTTGCCATTATTACGGCCTCATTGACTCAAAAACCGCCGCATAGTACCGGAAAGCGCGCCTGCTTGCCATTTATACCGTTATGGTCTAGCGCCGCGATAACTGCGCCCGGTTAACACTTTTTTTGTTTGGTGTTCGCGGCACCTATCGGCTGGGGTAATGAGCCGAAATGTTGAACGGTGAAAAAACGATGAAAAAAATCGCTTTAATTTCATCCGGATAAAAAACTTTGTTTAACGGTTTAAGCGTTATCCCTTACCGGAAAAACAGCTTAGTCATTTTGGTTATGATTTATTGCTATCCCTTATTTAATCGTTGCTATTCTGCTCGGTAACCTTACAAACTCTCCTGATCTTTTCCGCACACCCGACGCAGCGAAGAGACAGCGACTGACACTGGCGCGCGCCTGGCAGCAAAGGCGCTAAGTATAGGAAATAAGTACAGCAATGACGACTCAGGCTCCTCCAACATCTTTGCTCCCGCTGACGCCCGAACAGCTGGCGCGTCTGCAGGCGACGATCGGCGACTATTCGCCGACGCAGCTGGCGTGGCTGTCCGGCTACTTTTGGGGCATGGTCAATCAACAGCCCGGAGCCGTGGGCATTGCGCCTGTCGCCCCAGCGGCGGCTGCCGGCATCACCATCATTTCCGCATCGCAGACCGGCAATGCGCGCCGCCTGGCGGAGCAGCTGCGCGACGATCTGCTGGCCGCCAATCTGAGCGCCACGCTGATCAGCGCCGGTGACTACAAATTCAAGCAGATAGCTCAAGAGCGTCTGTTGGTGATCGTCGCCTCTACGCAAGGGGAAGGCGAGCCGGCGGAAGAAGCGGTGGCGCTGCATAAATTCCTGTTCTCGAAGAAAGCGCCGAAGCTCAATGACACCGCTTTTGCGGTGTTCGGGCTGGGCGACACCTCTTATGAGAATTTCTGTCAGTCTGGTAAGGATTTCGACGGCAAGCTGGCCGAACTGGGCGCCGAGCGCCTGGTGGAGCGCGTGGACGCCGACGTGGAGTACCAGGAGCTGGCCGCCGCCTGGCGCAAACAGGTGGTGGCGGTGCTGAAGGCGCGCGCGCCGGCGGAAAGCGCCGCGCCGGGCGTGCTGGCCAGCGGCGCGGTCGATCTGATCGACAGCAGCCCGTACAGCAAGGAACAGCCGCTCACCGCCCAACTGGCGGTCAATCAGAAAATTACCGGCCGTGCGTCGGATAAAGACGTGCGCCATATCGAGATCGATCTGGGCGATTCCGGCCTGCGCTATCAGCCGGGCGATGCGCTCGGCGTATGGTTTGACAACGACCCGGCGCTGGTGGACGAACTGGTGCAGCTGTTGTGGCTGAAAGGCGACGAGCCGGTTGAGGTGGAAGGGCAGACTCTGCCGCTGGCGCAGGCGCTGCGCAGCCATTTCGAGCTGACGCAGAACACCACGCCGATCGTCGATAAATACGCCGCGCTGTCGCGCGACGAAACGCTGATCGGCCTGCTGGCGGATAAAGCTGCGCTGCAGCATTACGCGCACAACACGCCGATCGTCGACATGGTGCGCCAGGCGCCGGCGGATCTGAGCGCCGAACAGCTGGTCGGCCTGCTGCGCCCGCTGACGCCGCGCCTGTACTCCATCGCCTCTTCGCAGGCGGAGAACGAAGGCGAAGTGCACATCACCGTGGGCGTGGTGCGTTACGACATCGACGGGCGCGCCCGCAGCGGCGGCGCCTCCGGCTTCCTGGCGGATCGCCTGGAGGAAGACGGCGACGTGCGGGTGTTTATCGAGCACAACGATAACTTCCGCCTGCCGGCCAACCCGGAAACGCCGGTGATCATGATCGGCCCGGGCACCGGCATCGCGCCGTTCCGCGCCTTTATGCAGCAGCGCGACGCCGACGGCGCCGGCGGCAAGAACTGGCTGTTCTTCGGCAACCCGCACTTCACCGAAGATTTCCTGTATCAGGTCGAATGGCAGCGCTACGTGAAAGACGGCCTGCTGACCCGCATCGATCTGGCCTGGTCCCGCGACCAGCAACATAAAATATACGTACAAGACAAACTGCGCGAACAGGGCGCGGAAGTGTGGCGCTGGATTCAGGAAGGCGCGCACATTTACGTCTGCGGCGATGCCAATCGCATGGCGAAAGACGTGGAAAACACATTACTGGAACTGGTGGCCGAGCACGGTGGCATGGATACCGAGCAGGCGGATGAATTTTTAAGTGAGCTGCGCCTTGAGCGCCGTTATCAGCGAGATGTTTACTGATGAGTGATAAACACCCCGGGCCTTTGGTAGTCGAAGGCAAACTGGCCGATGCGGAGCGCTTGAAGAAGGAGAGCCACTTCCTGCGCGGCACCATCGCCGAAGATTTGAACGACGGCCTGACCGGCGGCTTCAACGGCGACAACTTCCTGCTGATCCGTTTTCACGGCATGTACCAGCAGGATGACCGCGATATTCGCGCCGAACGCGCTGAGCAGAAGCTGGAGCCGCGCCACGCCATGATGCTGCGCTGCCGCCTGCCGGGCGGCATCATCAGCCCCCAGCAGTGGCTGGGCATCGACAAGTTCGCGCAGGAGAGCACGCTGTACGGCAGCATTCGCATCACCAACCGCCAGACGTTCCAGTTTCACGGCATCCTGAAAGGCAACGTCAAACCGGTGCACCAGCTGCTGAACCGCCTGGGGCTGGACGCGCTGGCGACAGCCAACGACGTGAACCGCAACGTGCTGTGCACCTCCAACCCGGTGGAGTCCGAGCTGCATCAGGAAGCCTACGAGTGGGCGAAGAAGATCTCCGAACACCTGCTGCCGCGCACCCGCGCCTACGCCGAGGTGTGGCTGGATCAGGAGAAGGTGGCCACCACCGACGAAGAGCCGATTTTGGGGCCGACCTACCTGCCGCGCAAGTTCAAAACCACGGTGGTGATCCCGCCGCAGAACGACGTCGATCTGCACGCCAACGACATGAACTTCGTGGCGATCGCCGAAAACGGCAAGCTGGTAGGCTTCAACCTGCTGGTGGGTGGTGGATTGTCCATCGAACACGGCAACAAGAAAACCTACGCGCGGCAGGCCAGCGAGTTTGGCTACATTCCGCTCGAACATACGCTGGCGGTCGCGGAAGCGGTGGTGACCACGCAGCGGGACTGGGGCAACCGCACCGATCGCAAGAACGCCAAAACCAAATACACGCTGGAGCGCGTCGGGGTAGACGTTTTCCGCGCCGAAGTGGAAAAGCGAGCCGGCATTACCTTCGCGCCGATCCGGCCGTATGAATTCACCGGCCGCGGCGATCGCATCGGTTGGGTGAAGGGCATCGACGATCAATGGCACCTGACGCTGTTTATCGAGAACGGCCGCCTGCTGGACTATCCGGGGCGCCCGCTGAAGACCGGCATGGCGGAGATCGCCAAGATCCACAAAGGCGACTTCCGCCTGACGGCGAACCAAAACGTGATCATCGCCGGCGTGCCGGAAAGCGAGAAGGCAAAGATCGAAGCCCTGGCGCGCGATCATGGTCTGATCGACGATCAGATCAGCGAGCAACGCAAGAACTCGATGGCCTGCGTATCGTTCCCGACCTGCCCGCTGGCGATGGCGGAGGCCGAGCGCTTCCTGCCGCAGTTCGTCACCAAGGTGGAGGGGATCATGCATCGGCACGGGGTGGGCGACGAGCATATCGTGCTGCGCATCACCGGCTGCCCGAACGGCTGCGGCCGCGCGCTGCTGGCGGAGCTGGGGCTGGTGGGCAAGGCGGTCGGCCGCTATAACCTGCATTTGGGCGGCAACCGCGAAGGCACGCGCATTCCGCGCATGTACCGCGAGAACATCAACGAAGACGAGATCCTCAGCGAGATCGACCTGCTGGTGGGGCGCTGGGCGAAGGAGCGCAACGCCGGCGAAGGCTTCGGCGACTTCACCGTGCGCGCGGGCATCGTCAAACCGGTGCTGGATCCGGCGCAAGATTTCTGGGAGTGAGGCCGGGCGGCCCCTGGGCAGAGGGGCCGCACAGGCAATTTCAAGTATCAGGAGAGACAACATGGCTGAATTCGATCTGGCGGCGCTGAACGCGCTGCCCAAATCCGGGCAGGCGCTGGCATTGGCGGTGGTCAACGGCCAACTGGAGACCCTCAGCGCCGAACAGCGCGTTGCATGGGCACTGGAGCATCTGCCCGGCGAGTTCGTACTCTCGTCCAGTTTCGGCATTCAGGCGGCGGTATGTCTGCACCTGGTGACGCGCATCCGGCCGGATATCCCGGTGATCCTGACCGACACCGGTTACCTGTTCCCGGAAACCTACCGCTTTATCGATCAACTGACCGACCAGCTGAAGCTGAATCTGCAGGTGTTCCGCGCCGAACAGTCTCCCGTCTGGCAAGAGGCGCGCTATGGCAAGCTGTGGGAACAGGGCGTGGAAGGGATTGAAAAGTACAACCAGATCAACAAGGTTGAGCCGATGAACCGCGCGCTGGAGACGCTGGGGGCACAGAGCTGGTTCGCCGGCCTGCGGCGCGAACAGTCCGGCAGCCGCGCCAATCTGCCGGTGCTGGCGGTGCAGCGCGGGGTGTTCAAGATCCTGCCGATTATCGACTGGGACAACCGCAAGATTTACCAGTATCTGACCGAGCACGGGCTGAGCTATCACCCGCTGTGGGATCAGGGCTACCTGTCGGTGGGCGATACCCACACCACCCAGAAATGGGAGCCGGGCATGAGCGAGGAAGAGACGCGTTTCTTCGGCCTGAAGCGCGAGTGCGGCCTGCACGAAGGCTAAACAAGGCGAATCACACGACAGGGCTCAGCAATGCTGGGCCCTGTTTTTTTACGGGCTACTTTTTCTTTTGCGCTTTCTGCGGGTGCGCCTGCGCCAGCTCTTTGATCAGCGGCAGCAGGATCTGCACGCTGTCGCGGCTGCGTTTGTCGATCCGCCCCGGCAGGTAGCGATCCAGGTACTGCAGGTTGTCATACTGCGGGCGGTGCCAGGTGATGCCCTGCGGGAAGTGCGGGCTGACGGCGCGCTGCTGGTAGCCGTCCTTGTCGCCCAGCGACCAGTTGGTGGCTTCCACCGACAGCACCGGGATGCCCGCCGCATCGAATACCTCTTGATCGGAGCAGCAGCCGGTGCCCTGCGGATGCTGTGCGTTGCCAGGGTTGGTGGCGGCGGCGATGCCGTAGCGGTGGGCGATATCCAGCGCGCGATCGCGGGAGCGCTTCGCCATCTGCGGCGGCGTGTTGCGCCCGGCGTTGAAGTACAGGCGATCGCCGGTGATCAGGCTGTCGAGGTTGATCACCAGCACGGTGTTGCTTTTCTCTTCCGCGCTCATGCGCTGCAGGTAGTTCTGCGCCCCCAGCGAACCGATCTCTTCGGCGCTGGTGGCGACGAAGCGCAGGCCGTAGGCGGTGGGGATGCTCTTCAGGCGTTCCGCCAGTTCCAGCATCACGCCGATGCCGGAGGCGTTGTCGTCGACGCCCTGCAGCGTCAGGCCGCCGAGATTGTTATCCAGATCTTCGTCGCTCTGCGGCGTATAGGTGTCGAAGTGGGCAACGATCACTACCTGTTTCGGGCTGTCGCCGTTGCGGGCGGCGATCACCGAGCTGGCGGTGACGTTGTTCCAGTTCTTCTTGCCGTCTTTGCTGGTGTAGAGATAGCGCGTGTTGACGCTGCGAATGTCGCTTTGGTAACCCATCTTGCCGAACTGCTGCTTCAGGTAGTCGGCGGTGAGCAATTCGGCCGGGCTGCCCGCCATGCGGCCGGGGAAGTAAGTGGCGATGTGGCGGGTCTGTTCGGCGGCGAAACGGCCCATTGGCGCGTCTTTTGCGGGCTGTGCGGCACACACGCTGAAGACGCCGCCGAGTGCGAGGGCCAGCAGGCTGGTCTTCAGGTAAAAACGGGAAAACATACCGAAAAATCCTTCTTTGCTATCGGCGCTGCCGATCATTTTTCTGCGGTGCCCAGTATGAGACGCCGGGCGGCATTACACAATTTCCCCGTCTCTTAATTTTCGCGCGAATGCGAAAACCGCCGCCGCAGTTATCACCGTTTACCTTTGGCGTTGCGGCCTATATTCCATAAAGGAACTAATCATTCCTTTTCGTCATTTCAGAGGCTAAATCTCAGCCCGTATAGTCACACTATCTTTCTGTTATATGAAAAGGCTGTTGTGGACTATCTACCAATATTCGCCGACCTGAAACAACGTCCGGTGCTGGTCGTTGGCGGCGGTGACGTGGCTGCGCGCAAAGTCGATCTGCTTCAGCGCGCCGGGGCTGAAATACGGATAGTTGCGCAGTCGCTCTCACCGGAACTGGAACAACAACGTCAGCAAGGGCAGGTGCTCTGGCTGGGGAAAACCTTTGATCCGCAGCAGCTGGACGACGTGTTTCTGGCGATCGCCGCCACGGATGACAACGCGCTGAACGCCGCGGTATTTGCCGAAGCGGATAAACGCCGGGTGTTGGCCAACGTGGTGGACGACCAGCCGCGCTGCTCGTTCATCTTCCCGTCGATCATCGATCGCTCGCCGCTGGTGGTAGCCGTATCGTCAAGCGGCCAGGCGCCGGTGCTGGCGCGGTTGCTGCGCGAAAAGCTGGAGGCGCTGCTGCCCGCCAGTTTGGGGCAGATGGCGCAGGTGGCGGGCCGCTGGCGCGGCCAGGTCAAACAGCGGCTGGCCTCGATCGGCGAGCGTCGCCGTTTCTGGGAGAAAACCTTCGGCGGCCGTTTCGCCACGCTGGTGGCCAACGGCCAGACGGCGCAGGCGGAGCGGCAGCTGGAGCAGGATTTGCAAAGCTTCGCCGCAGGCGATGAAGGCGCGCAGGGCGAGATCGCCCTGGTGGGTGCCGGGCCGGGCGACGTGGGGCTGTTGACCCTGCGCGGGCTGCAGGTGATGCAGCAGGCGGACGTGGTGCTGTATGACCACCTGGTCAGCGGCGAGATCCTCGATCTGGTGCGCCGCGATGCCGAGCGCATCTGCGTGGGCAAGCGCGCCGGCGCGCACTCGGTGATCCAGGAAGAAACCAACCGGCTGTTGGTGGAGCTGGCGCAGCAGGGCAAACGGGTGGTGCGCCTCAAGGGCGGCGACCCGTTCATCTTTGGCCGCGGCGGCGAAGAGCTGCAGGTAGCCGCCGCCGCCGGCATTCCGTTCCAGGTGGTGCCGGGCGTCACGGCCGCAGCGGGGGCGACCGCCTACGCCGGCATTCCGCTGACGCACCGCGACCACGCGCAGAGCGTGACCTTTATCACCGGCCACTGCCGCCCCGACGGCGATGGCCTGGACTGGGTCGATCTGGCCCGGGCGCGGCAGACGCTGGCTATCTACATGGGCACCATGAAGGCGGCGGACATCAGCCAACGCCTGATCGCCCACGGCCGCGCTGCCGATACGCCGGTGGCGGTGATCAGCCGCGGCACGCGCGCCGATCAGCAGGTGCAGATCGGCACGCTGGATCAACTGGAACATCTGGCCCAACGGGCGCCGCTGCCGGCGCTGCTGGTGATTGGCGAAGTGGTGGAACTGCACCATCAAATCGCCTGGTTCGGGCATCAATCGCAGACGGAAGGGGCCGCGCGCCCGGCCGTCGTGAATTTGGCATAGGCAAGGCTTTTAAGGACCTGTTATGGACGAAAAACGACTCACTCATTTGCGGCAATTGGAGGCGGAGAGTATCCATATCATCCGTGAAGTCGCCGCTGAATTCGCTAACCCGGTGATGCTGTACTCCATCGGTAAAGACTCTTCCGTGATGCTGCATCTGGCGCGCAAGGCGTTCTTCCCCGGCACGCTGCCGTTCCCGCTGCTGCACGTCGATACCGGCTGGAAATTCCGCGAAATGTACGAGTTCCGCGATCGCACCGCGAAGGAGTACGGCTTCGAGCTGCTGGTGCACAAAAACCCGGAAGGGGTGGCGATGGGTATCAACCCGTTCGTGCACGGCAGCGCCAAGCATACCGACATCATGAAGACCGAGGGCCTGAAGCAGGCGTTGAACAAGTACGGTTTCGACGCCGCCTTCGGCGGCGCGCGGCGCGACGAGGAGAAGTCGCGCGCCAAAGAGCGCATCTATTCGTTCCGCGATCGCTTCCACCGCTGGGATCCGAAAAACCAGCGGCCGGAGCTGTGGCACAACTACAACGGCCAGATCAACAAAGGGGAGAGCATCCGCGTCTTCCCGTTGTCGAATTGGACCGAGCTGGACATCTGGCAGTACATCTTCCTGGAAAAGATTGACATCGTGCCGCTGTACCTGGCGAAACCGCGCCCGGTGGTGGAACGCGACGGCATGCTGATGATGGTGGACGACGATCGCATCGATCTGCAGCCGGGGGAAGTGATCAGCCAGCGGATGGTGCGTTTCCGCACCCTGGGTTGCTGGCCGCTGACCGGCGCGGTGGATTCGCAGGCGCAAACCCTGTCGGAGATCATCGAAGAGATGCTGGTCTCCACCACCAGTGAACGCCAGGGGCGGATGATCGACCGCGATCAGTCCGGCTCGATGGAGCTGAAAAAGCGTCAAGGGTATTTCTAAGGAGCCGCCGGATGAACAACGCAATTGCACAACAAATCGCTGACCAGGGCGGCGTCGAATCCTATCTGCACGCGCAGCAGCACAAGAGCCTGCTGCGCTTTCTGACCTGCGGCAGCGTCGACGACGGCAAAAGCACCCTGATCGGCCGCCTGCTGCACGATACCCGCCAGATCTACGAGGATCAGCTGTCGACGCTGCACAGCGACAGCAAACGCATCGGTACCCAGGGCGAGAAACTCGATCTGGCGCTGCTGGTGGACGGCCTGCAGGCCGAACGCGAGCAGGGCATTACCATCGACGTGGCCTATCGCTATTTCTCGACTGAAAAGCGTAAATTTATCATCGCCGATACCCCAGGGCATGAGCAGTACACCCGCAACATGGCCACCGGCGCCTCCACCTGCGATCTGGCGATCCTGCTGATCGACGCGCGCAAAGGGGTGCTGGACCAGACTCGTCGCCACAGTTTTATCGCAACCCTGCTGGGCATTCGCCATCTGGTGGTGGCGGTGAACAAAATGGATCTGGTGGACTACCAGGAAGCGGTGTTCGAGCAGTTCAAACAGGATTACCTGACCTTTGCTCAGCAGCTGCCAGGCGATCTGGACATCAAATTCGTACCGCTGTCGGCGCTGGACGGCGACAACGTGGCGAGCGAAAGCGCCCATATGCCGTGGTACAGCGGCCCGACGCTGCTGGAAGTGCTGGAGAGCGTGGACGTGGTCAGCGAGCGAGAAAACCAGCCGCTGCGCTTCCCGGTGCAGTACGTCAACCGCCCGAACCTCGATTTTCGCGGCTATGCCGGCACGCTGTCCGCCGGCGTGGTGCGGGTGGGGCAACGGGTCAAAGTGCTGCCTTCCGGCGTGGAGTCCAGCGTGGCGCGCATCGTGACCTTCGACGGCGATCTGCAAGAAGCGGTGCCGGGCGAGGCGATTACGCTGGTGCTGAAGGATGAGGTGGACATCAGCCGCGGCGATCTGCTGGTCGACGCCGCCGAAAGCCTGCAGGCGGCGCAGAGCGCGCTGGTGGACGTGGTATGGATGGCCGAGCAGCCGCTGGTGCCGGGCCAGAGCTACGACATCAAGATCGCCGGTAAAAAGACCCGCGCCCGCGTGGAGAGCATCCGCCATCAGGTGGAGATCAACACGCTGGCGCAGCACCCGGCCGACACGTTGCCGCTCAACGGCATCGGGTTGGTGGAACTGACCTTCGACGAGCCGCTGATGCTGGACAGCTATCAGAGCAATCACGACACCGGCGGGCTGATCTTCATCGATCGCATGAGCAACGTCACGGTGGGCGCCGGTCTGGTGCGTGAAACGCTGCAGGCCACCCTGGCGGCGCACGGCGAGTTCAGCGCCTTCGAGCTGGAGCTGAATGCGCTGGTGCGCAAGCACTTCCCGCACTGGGGCGCACGCGATCTGCTCGGTGGCCGATAAGGTGGCCGCCGAACTGAGGGCGACCGGGCCGGACGATGAGAACGTGGTTTGGCATCCGCACGCGGTGACGCGCGCGGATCGCGAAGCGCGCAACGGCCACCGTGGGGCGGTGCTGTGGTTTACCGGGCTGTCCGGCTCGGGAAAATCCACCGTCGCCGGCGCGCTGGAGCAGGCGCTGCATGGGCTCGGCGTCAGCACCTATCTGCTGGACGGCGATAACGTGCGCCACGGTCTGTGCCGCGATCTCGGTTTTTCTGACGAGGATCGGCGCGAGAACATTCGCCGGGTGGGGGAAGTGGCCAAACTGATGGTGGATGCCGGGTTGGTGGTGCTGACCGCGTTCATTTCGCCGCACCGCGCCGAGCGGCAAATGGTGCGCGAGATGCTCGGCGACGAGCGCTTTATCGAGGTGTTCGTCGACACGCCGTTGGCGATCTGCGAGGCGCGCGATCCGAAGGGATTGTATAAGAAAGCGCGCGCCGGCGAGCTGCGCAATTTCACCGGCATCGACGCGGTTTACGAGGCGCCGCAGCAGCCGGAAATCCACCTCGACGGCCAACAATTGGTAACAAATTTGATTGCGCAATTGTTAGACGTGTTGCGTGGTCAGGCTATTATCAAACCCTGAATTCAAAAAAGCGTGTGGCGTTTTTCGCCATGCGCTTTTTACTCTAAGCCGCCGCAG
Source organism: Apodemia murphyi (assembly GCA_018237385.1). Classification (NCBI taxonomy): domain Eukaryota; kingdom Metazoa; phylum Arthropoda; class Insecta; order Lepidoptera; family Riodinidae; genus Apodemia; species Apodemia murphyi. Next base: position 53,632 of record DWQP01000009.1, on the reverse strand, counting down.
AGCGAGCCGAATAACCAGGGATCACTATGCAAAATGTCACGCCTATCTTGATCGACGCCAAGCAGTCAAAACAGGAGAGAGAGGAGCCTTCTTATTCTTTCCTGGGCGGCGTTAGCGGCTTTGTTTTTTACTGGCTGGCGTTCGCGTTGCCGTTTCTGGTTTACGGTTCCAACACGCTGTTTTTCCTGCTCTATACCTGGCCATTCTTCCTGGCGCTGATGCCGCTGTCGGTGCTGATCGGCATCACCCTCAGCATGCTGTTGCGCGGTCGTCTGATTTTGACGCTGCTGCTGACCGGCGCCATCGTGCTGTGCCTGTTCTGGCTGGTGTTCAGCTTCCTGACCGGGTGGTGAGAGAGCGGGCGCCGGTGCCGGCGCCCGAAGGATTGCAAAGCGGTGCCGAAGGTTACAAAACTTTGCTTAGAAATGCCTGAGTGCGCGGATTGGTCGGATGGCTGAAGATCTGCTGCGGCACCCCTTCTTCCTGAATGATCCCCTGATCGATAAACAGCACCCGGTCGGCCACCTCGCGGGCAAAGCCCATCTCATGCGTTACCACCACCATGGTCATGCCCTCGTGGGCCAGCGATTTCATCACTGCCAACACTTCCCCCACCAGCTCCGGATCGAGTGCGGAGGTCGGTTCGTCGAACAGCATGATCTTCGGCTCCATCGCCAGCGCGCGGGCGATCGCCACCCGCTGCTGCTGGCCGCCGGACAGGCTGTTGGGATAGGCGTCAATCTTGTCGAGCAGGCCGACCTTGCGCAGCAGTTGTTCAGCTTGCGTAATGGCTTCGGCGCGCGGCAGTTTCTTCACGCTTACCGGCGCCATGATGATGTTTTCCAACACCGTCATGTGCGGGAACAGGTTGAAGCGCTGGAACACCATGCCCACGCTTTCACGCATTTTGTTCAGGTCGGTTTTCTGATCGTGGACGGCGAAGCCGTTGACCTCGATCTCGCCGCCGGAGAGCGTTTCCAGCGCGTTGATGCAGCGTAGGAAGGTGCTCTTCCCGGAGCCGGAAGGGCCGATGACGCACACCACTTCGTTGGCGGCGATCCGGCAGGAAATACCGCGCAGCACGTGGCTCTCGCCGAACTGTTTTTGCAGGTTATGTACGCGAATCACTTTTACCGAACCTCTTTTCCATGTGTTGCACCAGCAGCGAGAGCAGGAAGGTGATGACCCAATAGACCAGTGAAATGGTCAGGTAGGGCTCCCAATAGGTGGCGTAGGCGCCGGAGACGGTACGGGCGGCATAGGCCAGATCCGCCAGGCCGATGGCGGAGGCCAGCGACGAATCCTTGACGATAGCGATGGCGTTGTTGCCCAGCGGCGGCAGCATGCGGCGGAAGGCCTGCGGCAAGATAACCTGTCGCATGGTCTTGCCGTAGCTCATACCCAGCGAACGCGAAGCCTCCATCTGGCCGCGATCGATCGATTGGATCCCGGCGCGGAAGATCTCCGACACATAGGCACCGGCGTTGAGCGTGATTGCCACCACGCAGGAAAGAAAGGCACCGTAGTCGGCGCGCAGCGCACGGGCGAAATCGACGCTCATCAGGCCGCTGGTGACCAGCAGGCCGTCGCGCGGATTGATGAACAGCGGCACCAGAGCGAAATGCACGACCATGATTTGTACGAACAGCGGCGTGCCGCGAAAGGCACTGATGTAAATGCGCACCGGCCACTGAACGCCGTAATGCAGGATGGGTTTCCAGATGCCGTGCGGCGCCTGCGCCAAACGGCCCAGCCCGAGGATCAATCCCCAGGTGGTGCCCAGCAGCACGCAGATAATGGTGCATTTGATGGTCATCCATGCGCCTTCCATAAACAGCGGCGCGTATTCCTGGATGATCTCCCAGCGGAAGTTCAAAGGGTGTTCCTTCTTGGTAGGCTGAAACGGTGGTGCGCCGGCGGCCTGGTGGGCGCCGACGACAGGGCATTATTCCGCCGGCAGCGTCGGGACGTTGCTGTCGAACCAGGTTTGGTAGATCTTGGCGTAGGTGCCGTCGGCGACGATTTTCTTCAGGCCGGCATTGATCTTGTTGCGCAGTTCGTCGTTGCCTTTGGCGACGGCGATGCCGAAATACTGGCGCTCGAACTTGGCGTCGGGCACCAGCTTGAAGGCTTTCTCAGGGTGGGTTTTGATGTAGAACTTGGCCACGCCGACGTCGCCGACCGCCGCGCCGATGCCGTCTTCATACAGTTCCTGCAGCATCAGCGGGGTATTGTCGAAGCGCTTGATGGCAGTGCTGTTTTTGCCCAGCACATCGGACACCACGATGTCGCCGGTGCTGGAGTTCACCACGCCGACCTTCAGCGCTTTCAGCGCGGCGATGGAGTCTACCGTCGAGTCTTGCGGCACCACGATAGCCTGCTCGGCCGGGAAGTATGGCGCCGAGAAATCAACCATTTGCTTGCGCTTGTCGGTGATGGTGATGCCGGAAATGATGATATCGCGATCGCCGGAATTCAGCGTGGCGAAGATCCCTTCCCATGGTGTATTAATCAGTTTGATCTGGAAACCTTCGGCCTTGGCTACCGCTTTGATGATGTCGATGTCGAAACCTTCCAGCTGTTTTTGGCTGTTTTCAAATTCGAACGGCCGATAGGTGCCGCCGGAACCGACGATGTAGGTAGGTTCAGCCGCCAATGCGGCGGTGGAGAAGGTGGCGGCCAGGCAGGCGCCGATCAGAACTAAACGTTTTAACATCGCGATCCCCGATAATGAAAGGTTATATATTGGAATTATTTATGCACTACTAGTGCATAAAAATAAGCTTCAATGAATGAAAGCACAACCCCTGCATAAGGATTATTCTTTCTATGGTGGTAAATATTCACTTTTGGCGCTGCTTTGGCGTAAGCGATGGGTCAGCAAGCGGTGATGCAGTGGTTCTTGCTGCATAATGGGGAAAAGGCAGCGTGTGTCTCATCGGAAAATGCGTCGCGCGTGCCGGGCAAAAGGGGCTTTTTTTGCCGCTTTCACCGCGGAATTAGGCGATAAACTCGGGAACCCTTCATCCGTATTCTGAATTTGGCGTTGAAATACCGCTCTCAGTGTGGAGTCCAACGAGAAGTTGTGGGATGATTGGTCGGTTTTTCAGGGGGCGGAGATGGGAAAACTTACGCTGCTATTGCTGGCATTGCTCGGTTGGTTACAGTATTCACTGTGGCTGGGCAAAAATGGTATTCACGATTACGTGCGAGTCAATGAAGACGTTGCGGTCCAGCAGGGTAGCAACGCCAAGTTGAAAGCGCGTAACGATCAGCTGTTTGCCGAAATCGATGATTTGAACGGCGGTCAGGAAGCGATCGAAGAGCGAGCGCGTAATGAGCTGGGCATGATCAAGCCCGGTGAGACTTTCTATCGTCTGGTTCCTGACCAATCCAGACGCAACGCGGCGTCTTCCTCGCAAAATAACGCACAAAAATAACGCATGAATCACTCCGCAGGCACCTCTCCCTCGGTGATTGCCGTCCTGCCCGCTGCCGGTATCGGCAGCCGCATGCAGGCGGAATGCCCGAAGCAATATTTAACCATCGGTCGGCACAGTATCGTCGAGCACGCTATTCACGCCCTGTTGCGTCATCCGCGCATCGAGCGGGTGATCGTGGCGATCGGCCCCGAAGATCGCCAGTTCGAACAGCTGCCGATCGCCCGGGATCCGCGGGTGACCGTCACTGAGGGTGGCAAACAGCGCGCCGATTCGGTGATGGCCGGGCTTAAACTGGCGGGCGATACGGACTGGGTACTGGTGCACGACGCTGCACGCCCCTGCCTGCACGCCGACGATCTCGAGCGCCTGCTGGCGATCACCGCACACAGTAAGGTCGGCGGCATTCTTGCCGCGCCGGTGCGCGACACCATGAAACGCGCCGAACCCGGCCGCGAAACCATCGCCCACACCGTCGAACGTCAGGACCTGTGGCACGCGCTGACGCCGCAGCTGTTTCCGCTGCCGCTGCTCAAGCAGTGCCTGCAGCGCGCGCTGGATGAAGGTGCGAACGTCACCGACGAAGCCTCGGCGCTGGAGCATTGCGGTTATCATCCGCAGCTGATCGCCGGCCGGGCGGACAACATTAAAGTAACGCGGCCGGAGGATTTGGCGCTGGCGGCGTTCTATTTGACTCAGTTAGACAATTAAGGAGCGCATCATGCGTATCGGTCACGGTTTTGACGTACATAAATTCGGCGGTGAAGGCCCGTTGGTGATCGGTGGCGTTCGCATCCCTTACGACAAAGGTTTGCTGGCCCACTCGGACGGTGACGTCGCGCTGCACGCCGCGACCGACGCCCTGCTGGGTGCGGCGGCGCTGGGCGATATCGGCAAGCTGTTCCCCGATACCGATCCGGCGTTCAAAGGCGCCGACAGCCGCGAGCTGCTGCGCGAAGCCTGGAAACGCATTCGCGCCAAAGGGTACCGCCTCGGCAACCTCGATATCACCCTCATTGCCCAGGCGCCGAAAATGGCGCCGCACATCCCGCAGATGCGCGTCTTCCTGGCGGAAGATCTGCAGTGCCATATGGATGACGTCAACGTGAAGGCCACCACCACCGAGCAGCTCGGCTTCACCGGGCGCGGCGAGGGCATCGCCTGCGAAGCGGTCGCCTTGCTGATCAAGGAATAATTGCATGGATATGGCGAATCTGACCTGGCTGCATGGCCGGCCGCAGAGCACCGGGGTGTTGAAAGCCAATCCGGAAGATTTCGTGGTGGTGGAAGACCTGGGCTTTGCGCCGGACGGCGAAGGCGAGCATGTGCTGGTGAACATCCGTAAAAACGGCTGCAATACCCAGTTTGTGGCCGACTATTTGGCGCGTTTCGCCGGTATTCACGCCCGTTCCGTCAGCTATGCCGGCTTGAAGGATCGCCACGCGGTGACCGAACAGTGGTTCTGCCTGCATATGCCGGGCAAGGACACGCCGGATTTCTCACGGTTTGCGCTGGATGGTTGCGAGGTGCTCTCGTTCGCCCGCCACCTGCGTAAAATGCGCATCGGCAACCTGAAGGGCAACCACTTTACGCTGGTGCTGCGCCAGATTTCCGATCGTCAGGACGTTGAGCGCCGTCTGCAGGCCATCGCCGCGCAGGGCGTGCCGAACTACTTCGGCAGCCAGCGTTTCGGCCGTGGCGGCAACAACCTGGTGATGGCGCGCCGCTGGGCGAACGACGAAATCCGCGTCAAAGAGCGCAGCAAGCGCAGTTTCTACCTGTCCGCCAGCCGCAGCGCGTTGTTTAATCAGGTCGCGAGCAGGCGCCAGGCCGAAGGCCTGCAGCGCACGGTGCTGGAAGGGGACGCCCTGCAGCTGAGCGGCCGCGGCAGTTGGTTCGTCGCCAAGGCCGACGAGCTGGAGACGCTGCAACAGCGGTTGGATGCCGGTGAGCTGGTTGTCACCGCGACGTTGCCGGGCGACGGCGAGCCGGGCACCGCCGGCAGCGCGTTGGCATTTGAACAACAATGCTTGGCGGAGCAGCCGGAATTGCTTACGCTTTTAAAGCGCGAGCGTGTCGAACCCGCTCGCCGGGCCCTGCTGTTGCAGCCGCAAAATATGCTGTGGAACTGGTGGGATGAAGTCACCGTGGAACTGCGCTTCTGGCTGCCGGCAGGCAGCTTCGCCACCAGCGTAGTTCGCGAGATCATGCTGCCCGATGACAGTGATGCGGATATCAGCGAGTAACGGAGAATAACCGTTTGGGTTTTGACGAATCCGAAAAGCCCCGGCCAACCCGGCTGGGGCTTTTGCGTTTTTATGCCAGCGCTTCCAACTGCGGCGCGGCCATGCCGCTCAGCTCGATAGACGGCGAATTGTAGTGCACATCCGCCACCGTTTGTTGCAGATCGCGGTTACCCAACGAGAAGACAATATCCTGGTTGTCAAAGCCGTGGTTGCCATTGCTGTCGATGATGATATACAGCGCATTGCCCAACTTTATGGCGCCGACTTCCGCCAGCGCATGTTCGCTGGCGCCGCCGGTGGCTTTACTGAGCGCTGCGCTGAACAGGGATTGCGCATCGGCAGCGCCACCCAACGTGGAGAACAAGGCATTCAAATTGCTCGCATTGCCGAAGTCGCCATAGGAAACCAGCGATTTGCCGCCGGCCGCTGAGAACGCCCATTGCTGTGTGGCGTCGCCTGCATTGATCCGGTCGTTGGCCGTGTGATAGTCGGTGATTTTGACCTGGCTGGAAATGGAGCTGTGCGCGAAGTTGATCGTGTCGCCGTGGAAACCCGAACCGTGCCCGGTGATAGTTGTGTTGCCGATGACGCTGAAGCTGTCGTCTTGCGCAGCGCCTTCTACTACCAATTGCTTACCGGCCAGCGTGTTGATGATCGCGCCGAACTGCCCACTGTTTTGCAGGCTACCCAGCGTATTATAAAAGTCGCCGCCGCCGGTGCCGCCGATCTCACTGTGAATATCCACGCTGATTGGCGCGAGATTGCCGTTGGGGTTGCTCAGTTCGCCCACGGAGATATGAGCCAGCGAATCGGTAAAGCCCGCTTTGACATTGAGCTTCAGCACATAATTATTCGCCCCGCCCAGGGCGAAGCCGTTGAGGTTGATATCCGTGATGTGATTGCTTCCGCCGGATAACGTTAATTCAGAATGGGTAAAGTTGGCGGTGATATTTAATATTTCCTTCGCCGGGGTGTTCGTGTAATGGCTGGTGACGGCGAAGGTGCCGCCGTTGATATTCTGGTTGCTATAGGCAGGGGGCGTATCGGTATAAGGGTTAAACTCTTTGCCAATATCAATATTTAAATCTGTCGTGATATTGTTCCCCTGAACTTTCGCCAACTCGACATGTAATTTACTGGCGGCCGTTGCGTCATCAAATATACGAATGATTGTAGGGATATATTGCCCGGCCGAGTAAGAGGCGTTAGCGTTAATTAAATGAACGTTGTCTGCAAATCCGCTAAGGGAAAAAGCGAGTGGCGCGCTGGGGAAGTAGGGAGATTGCGCGATGTTGCTGACATCAGCATAAGCGGTGTTGTTGATGATGGCGTTGCCGAAGATAACGCCGGCGTCGAAGGTGTGGGCTCCCTCGGTCGCTAAGGTTTGTCCGTCAAGGTGTATGCTGCCGGTGCCGACATAGCCGGCGAGATCGATGTAGCTGAATTGGTCGAAGTTGCCAATATTACTGTTGATGATTGCAGATTTCGTGCCATTGGCGGCGGTCGAGATCAGGATATCTTTGGTGATGAAGTTGGCGGATAGAATCGTCGTGTTATTTGTGCCGAATTCGGCGCTGCCATTGGCGCGGAAGTTTGCGCTGACAATGTTTGGTCCGCCGTTGGTCGAATTACCGGCCCAACTCAGCATATTAAAACCGCTGCCTATCTTTATATGGGTGTTGGAAATGGTTAAGTCTGAGGTTGGAGAGATAATTATATTGGTGTTGTTGATGTTGGTGAACGACAGGTTTTCTGTTTCCGGTGTCAGTTCAACCGGATAATCCGTCATTGATAAGGTTGCCATAATGTTTTTTCCTCAGTGAATAATGAATTTAAGTAATTAAATTTCAAGCCAATAAAATATAGATGGGAAACAGCAAGTCCGCTAAGAAAGTTCTTTGGTTTTTGTTTTTCTTGGTTATTATTTAAATTAAATTTATTCTTTATGGGTTGTATTGGGCGCGACAGGGCTCCTTCATGTTGTGCGGGTGTTGGCGAATGTAGACGCGCTTTGCTGCAGCAGTGCTTCAGACGCCGTTTCTACGACGATTTCGGATGCCGCCGGCATGCGTTCGACGCGCTAGTAACACAAGCAAGTTCGGTTATAATTCGGAGCAAAGTGAACCAAGGTGATCCAATGAATCCGCAACCGGACAACAACCGGATAACAAGAGTGCGGTTTTAAGTTTGCTTGTTATGACAACAAGGGGTTGAGTCTACAATGCGGATATTGTTGAGTAACGATGACGGCGTCAGCGCCCCGGGCATTCAGGTGCTGGCGGCGGCGCTGCGGGAGTTCGCCGAGGTGCAGGTCGTGGCGCCGGATCGTAACCGCAGCGGCTCTTCCAATGCCCTGACGCTGGAATCGCCGCTGAGCACGCAGACGCTGGCCAACGGTGATATTGCGGTGCTGCAGGGAACGCCGACCGATTGTGTCTATCTTGGCGTCAACGCACTGATGCACCCGGCACCGGATATCGTGGTCTCCGGCATTAACGCCGGGCCGAATTTGGGCGACGACGTCATCTATTCCGGTACCGTCGCAGCGGCGATGGAGGGCCGGCACCTGGGGCTGCCCGCGTTGGCGGTGTCGTTGAACGGCCATCAGTACTATGCGACCGCCGCCGTCATTACCTGTCGCATCCTGCGCGCGCTGCAGCGCGAGCCGTTGCGTACCGGAAAAATCCTGAATATCAACGTGCCGGATCTGCCGCTGGCGGAGATCAAAGGCCTGCGCGTCACCCGCTGCGGCAGCCGCCATCCCGCCGATAAGGTGTTCTGCCAGCAGGATCCGCGCGGACAAAATCTCTACTGGATTGGGCCGCCTGGTGATAAATTTGATGTCGGGCCGGATACCGACTTTGCGGCGGTGGAACAAGGCTATGTGGCGATCACGCCGCTGCAGGTGGATTTGACCGCCTACGCGGCGCAGGAAGTCGTGAAAACATGGTTAACCAAGGCAGAGGTTAGCGGGGAATGGTGAACAAGCGTATGCAAACATTGCTGACGCAGCTGCGGCAGCAGGGGATCCGGGACGAAAAGCTGCTGCGGGCGATCGAAGCGGTGCCGCGCGAGCGTTTTGTGGATGAAGCGCTGGATCATAAGGCCTACGAAAACACCGCGCTGCCGATCGGCTCCGGCCAGACCATTTCCCAGCCTTATATGGTGGCGCGGATGACCGAGCTGTTGAATCTGAAGCCCACTTCACGGGTGCTGGAGATCGGCACCGGTTCCGGTTATCAGACCGCTATCCTGGCACATCTGGTGCAACACGTTTGTTCCGTCGAGCGCATCAAGGGGTTGCAGTGGCAGGCCAAGCGCCGCCTGAAGCAGCTCGATCTTCATAATGTTTCCACCCGCCACGGCGACGGCTGGCAGGGCTGGGCGTCGCGCGGCCCGTTCGATGCGATCATCGTCACCGCCGCGCCGCCGGAGATCCCGCAGGCGCTGGTGGAACAATTGGACGACGGCGGCATTTTGGTGTTGCCGGTGGGCGAGCAGGCCCAAACCCTCAAACGCATTCAACGCCATGGCAACGAGTTCGTTGTCGATGCGGTAGAGGCGGTGCGCTTTGTTCCGCTGGTGAAAGGCGAATTGGCCTAGCGATTGTCTGATTTTTCGACCGTCTGCAAAATCTGTTGCACTTTCATCACGTCCGGATAAGGTTTTCTCGTTCCAATCAGGCTAATTTTCACTAGAATTGGCCTTTCTACGTAGTTGTCTTATGGTGCGGCAACGCCAATGTGGTTAGCATTGGCGCGCGTTTTAATGCTCCGGCGGGAGATGACCTGGCGTTCAGGGATCGGCCGGCGGCGCCTTTACATCGCAGGGACTGGGAAGTGGCAAAAGCTCGGCTACGATGTAAAGGGTATTTTGGATATATCACTGATATTGCTGTCATGGGGGAAGCATGAGCACGGGAAGCCCAATGATTACGTTACGCCGGGTAGCGGTGTGTACGATGGTAAGTTTGTGGTTGGCGGGTTGTACGAACAATGCCTCGACGTCAGCCCCTATCAGCAGCGTGGGTGGCGGCGGCGCCGTTCCATCCGGCAATAACAATGGCGGGGCGCAGCAGGTCAGCCCCGAGGGCCGCATTGTCTATAACCGCAGTTATAACGCTATCCCTAAAGGGAGCTACAGCGGCGGTGAAACCTATACGGTCAAGCGCGGCGACACGCTGTTTTACATCGCCTGGATCACCGGCAACGATTTCCGCGACCTGGCGCAGCGCAACAATATTCCCGAGCCATACAGCCTGAATGTTGGCCAAACCATTCAGCTTGGTAATGGTTCTGCCAACGGCGGCGGCGGCATGCTGGCGACGACAGACGCGACCAAAGGTGGCGTTCCTAAGCCACCTTCCAGCTCCCAGATCCAGACGGCAACGGTTGATTCTCAATCAACTAACGCGTATTCTGAAAACTCGGGTAAACAGAATGTAGGTAAGATGTTACCTGCAGCGGGTGCCGTAGCGGTTGGGACCGCGACTGCGCCTGTTACCGCACCGGAAGCCGCTCCACCCGTGAGCAGCACCGTCAGCAACAGTTCTCCGGTCAGTACCTGGAGATGGCCGACTGACGGTAAGATTATTGATAACTTTTCCTCATCAGAAGGTGGGAATAAGGGCGTCGATATCGCCGGTTCCCGTGGGCAGCCTATCTTCGCTACCGCCGATGGCCGCGTAGTGTATGCCGGCAACGCTTTACGGGGTTACGGTAATCTAATCATCATCAAACACAATGATGATTACCTGAGCGCCTACGCTCATAACGACACAATGCTGGTCCGGGAACAACAAGAAGTGAAGGCGGGTCAAAAAATAGCCACCATGGGTAGCACCGGTACCAGTTCAGTACGTTTGCATTTTGAAATTCGTTACAAGGGGAAATCCGTAAACCCGCTGCGTTATCTTCCGCAGCGATAGATTGGGCAGAATACGCTGAGATTCTGCTCGCGGTATCACGGGTAGGAGCAGCATATGAGCCAAAATACGCTGAAAGTTAACGAGTTACATGATGATGCGGATTTCGACGAGAATGGAGCTGAGGCTGAGTCGTTTGATGAAAAAGCGCTGGTAGAAGAAGAGGCCAGCGAGAACGATTTAGCGGAAGAAGAGCTGTTGTCTCAAGGCGTTACGCAACGCGTATTGGATGCGACGCAGCTCTATCTGGGTGAGATCGGTTATTCACCTCTGCTGACCGCAGAGGAAGAAGTCTATTTTGCGCGGCGTGCTCTGCGCGGTGACGTGCCGTCCCGCCGCCGCATGATTGAAAGCAACCTGCGGCTGGTGGTGAAAATCGCCCGCCGCTACAGCAACCGCGGTCTGGCACTGCTGGATCTGATCGAAGAGGGTAACCTCGGTCTGATTCGTGCAGTGGAGAAATTCGATCCAGAACGCGGTTTCCGCTTCTCCACTTATGCAACCTGGTGGATCCGTCAGACGATTGAACGGGCGATTATGAACCAAACCCGTACTATTCGTTTGCCTATCCATATCGTCAAAGAACTGAATGTCTATCTGCGCACCGCGCGCGAGCTTTCCCACAAGCTGGATCACGAACCGAGCGCTGAAGAGATTGCCGAGCAACTCGACAAGCCGGTGGATGACGTCAGCCGCATGCTGCGCCTGAATGAGCGCATCACCTCGGTGGATACGCCGCTGGGTGGGGATTCGGAGAAAGCGCTGCTGGACATTCTGGCCGACGAGAAGGACAACGGGCCTGAAGACACCACGCAAGACGACGATATGAAACAAAGCATCGTCAAATGGTTGTTCGAACTGAACGCCAAACAGCGTGAAGTGTTGGCGCGTCGTTTCGGCCTGCTGGGCTATGAAGCGGCGACGCTGGAAGACGTAGGCCGGGAGATTGGCCTGACGCGCGAGCGCGTCCGTCAGATTCAGGTTGAAGGTCTGCGCCGTCTGCGTGAGATTCTGCAGATGCAGGGCCTAAGCATTGAGGCGCTGTTCCGCGAATAACGCCGGTTGCTGAACCGCATCAAATAAAAACGGTGAGCATGATGCTCACCGTTTTTTTATGCCCGCGTTTGGCGCCAGACTACACCATATTTTTCAGCCGGTAGATCCATTCCAGCGCCTGGCGTGGCGATAGGGAATCCGGATCCAGCGTCTCCAGGGCTTCTACCGCCGGCGAAGTCTCTTCCTGCAATAGCGTCATCTGGGTGGCATCGACGCTGCCCGATGCGGTGTGGCTGGAGATAGACTCCAGCTCGCGCAGCTTCTGGCGGGCGCGCTTGATGACGTCGCGCGGCACGCCGGCCAGCGCGGCGACCGCCAAGCCATAGCTTTTGCTGGCAGCCCCGTCCTGTACGCTGTGCATGAAGGCGATGGTGTCGCCATGTTCGAGCGCGTCCAGATGCACGTTGACTACGCCTTCCATTTTCTCCGGCAGCGTCGTCAGCTCGAAGTAGTGGGTGGCGAACAGCGTCATCGCCTTGATGCGGTTGGCCAGGTTCTCGGCGCAGGCCCAGGCCAGCGACAGACCGTCGTAGGTGGAGGTACCGCGGCCGATTTCATCCATCAACACCAGGCTGTGCTCGGTGGCGTTGTGCAGGATGTTGGCGGTTTCGGTCATCTCCACCATGAAGGTGGAGCGGCCGGAAGCCAGATCGTCCGCCGCGCCGACGCGGGTGAAGATGCGATCCACCGGGCCGATAGTGGCCTTGGTGGCGGGGACGTAACTGCCGATGTGCGCCATCAGCACGATCAGCGCCGTTTGCCGCATATAGGTGCTTTTACCGCCCATGTTCGGACCGGTAATGATCAGCATGCGGCGCTGCGGCGACAGGGTGAGCGGGTTGGAGATAAACGGTTCGCTCAGCACCTGCTCCACCACCGGGTGGCGACCTTCGGTAATGCGGATCCCCGGCTGCTCACTCATGGTCGGGCAAGCGTAGTTCAGGGTATCGGCGCGCTCGGCCAGATTGGCCAGAACGTCCAGCTCGGCCAGTGCGGCGGCGCTTTGCTGCAGTTCCGCCAGGTGCGGCAGCAGCAGATCGAACAGCTCGTCGTACAGGCTTTTCTCGATCGCCAGTGCCTTGCCCTTGGAGGTGAGCACTTTGTCTTCGTACTCTTTCAATTCCGGGATGATGTAGCGCTCGGCATTTTTCAGCGTCTGTCGGCGCACATAGTGGATCGGCACCAGGTGGCTTTGGCCGCGGCTGACCTGAATGTAGTAGCCGTGTACGCCGTTAAAACCGACCTTGAGCGTATCCAGCCCCAGCTTTTCACGCTCGCGGATCTCCAGCCGGTCGAGGTAGTCGCTGGCGCCGTCGGCCAACGCGCGCCATTCGTCCAGCTCGCTGTTGTAACCGGGGGCGATCACGCCCCCGTCGCGCACCAGCACCGGCGGCGATTCAATGACCGCGCGTTCCAGCAGCTCACGCAGCTCGTCGAACTGGCCCACCTGCGACAGCAGCTGCTGCACGTGCGGGGTGTCCACGTCTTGCAGCAGCGCGCGGATGTCTGGCAACTGTTGGAAAGCATGGCGCATGCGCGCCAGATCGCGCGGACGGGCGGTGCGCAGCGCCAGACGCGCCAAAATACGTTCCTGATCGCCTACCTGACGCAGCGAAGGCTGCAGATCCGCGAACAATTCCTGCAATGCGCCGATCGCCTGCTGGCGGGCGGTCAGTACCTTGATATCGCGGGTCGGCATGTGCAGCCAGCGTTTCAGCATGCGGCTGCCCATCGGCGTGACCGTGCGATCGAGGATCGCCGCCAGCGTGTTGTCGCTGCCGCCGGACAGGCTCTGCGTCAGCTCCAGATTGCGGCGGGTCGCGGCGTCCATGATGATACCGTCCTGCTGGCGCTCCATGGTGATGCCGCGAATGTGCGGCAGCGAAGTGCGCTGGGTATCTTTGACATACTGCAACAGGCAGCCGGCGGCGCGCAGCGCCTGGTGAGCCTGCTCGACGCCGAAACCGGTCAAGTCGCGGGTACCGAATTGCAGGTTGAGCTGCTGACGCGCGGTCTCAAGCTCGAATTCCCACAGCGGGCGGCGGCGCAGGCCGTGGCGCTGTTCTATAAGCGCCATTTGTTCGAAGGTTTCCGGGTAGAGCAGCTCGGCCGGATTGGTGCGCTGCAGCTCGGCGGCCATGGTTTCCAGATCCTGCGGCTCGGCGACGCGGAAGCGGCCGGAGCTGACGTCCAGGGTGGCGTAGCCGAAGCCGCGCGCGTCCTGCCAGATCGCCGCCAGCAGGTTGTCCTGGCGCTCTTGCAGCAGCGCTTCGTCGGTGATGGTGCCGGGGGTGACGATACGTACTACTTTGCGTTCGACCGGCCCTTTGCTGGTGGCCGGATCGCCGATCTGCTCGCAGATGGCGACGGACTCGCCGAGCTGCACCAGCTTGGCCAGGTAGTTCTCTACCGCGTGGTGCGGCACGCCGGCCATTGGGATCGGTTCACCCGCCGAGGCGCCGCGCTTGGTCAGCGAAATATCCAGCAGTTGGGAAGCGCGCTTGGCGTCGTCGTAAAACAGCTCGTAGAAGTCGCCCATGCGGTAGAACAGCAGGATTTCAGGATGCTGGGCCTTGAGGCGCAGGTATTGCTGCATCATCGGCGTATGCGAATCGAGTTTATCGGTGCTATTCATGCGATTATTTTTCCAATCCATTGAATGTAAAGGGAACTGTGATTTTCATTGTCATCATTCGCTATCACATTGTTTCAGCAGGCGCCGCCCCCTTTAGCGCTTGCCGGGCGGCGCAAATCAAATCATCAAAACGCCAAACGGCGCGCTCAAACCCGAGGTTTGCACAGACGCTTATACTAGCCTAGCGGGCAATCGGCTGTCACAGGTAAAAATGGGAAGCGCTGCGCAAGGCGGGTTTGCAACGAAGCGAGATTGTCGTTTGCCTGCGGGCAACAACGCAAGTCGCCGCCCGCAGTGGGGCGGCGACTTTATTGTGCGGCGGTGAGAGGCAAAGGCAGTTGATAGAGGCGGAAGCTGTCGGGCACTTCGGTTTCATGGCCGGGCAGCAGGCGGTGGCGGATGCGCGATTCGCTGACGAAGGCGCAGCCTTGTGGCGTGATAGTCAGATTGACCGGCGACTCCATGCCTTCGCGCAAGATCTCAATCCGCTGCATGCCTGCCGCCTTTGGGGAAGGGATCCGCAGGATCCGCCCCTGGCCGCTCTGGATCCCGTTTTCCAGCACGATCAGCGCGCCGTCCGGTGCCAACCCCATCCCGTCCGGGTTTTCGATGAGGCGCGGCAGCCGCATTTCCGTCAGCTGCGGCTTTGGATCGTTATAGCTGAGGGCGTAGAGCTTACCGGTGCCGAAATTGGCGACGGCCATCAGCCGGTCGTCGAGCAGCACGATCCCGGCGGCCCCCAACCCGCTGGGAGCCGCCAATTGCGGATCCTGATACAGCGTACTGAAGGTCGCTTCGCCCGGCCGCAGGCGCAGGATGCCGCCGCCGCGGGTTTCCGTTACGTACACTGTGCCGTCTGCGCTGAGCACGATATCGTTGCCCATTTCTCCCGCCGGTAGCGCCAGGCTGCGGTTGAGGGTGCCATCCGCGACGTTCAGCGCATAGATGCGGTTGGCGCGCGCTTTGCCGCCGGAGAGAAAGTCCGGCGAATTGCCCCACAGCAGCCCGCGCCGTTCGTCCAACCGCAGCGCGTTTGAGGCGTACACTGTGTCAGCACCGGGGAAGAAGGTTTCCCACGCCTGACCTGGCCGTTTGCGCAGCACGTTGCCGCTGGTGATCAGCCCGACATACAGCGTACCGTCCGCCGCGCGGGCGATGCCGTTGGGATAAAGCGCACCGGGCGGCAGCGTCATGCTGCTATCCGTGCAGTCTGCGCTGACGGCGGCCTGCGCCGGCGCGCTAAGAGTGAGTGCGGCAGCGAGGGTGAACAACGCCGCTCGTGCGGTAACAGCGTATGGCATGTTTCTCTCCGGGAATGGGGGAAAAGGGGCTACCAGCGCTCGGGGCGGGCAGCGTGTGCCATTGGCGCTTCCAGCGCGGCCACGTCTTCCGGCGATAGCCTGAGGTCGAGCGCCGCCAGCGCATCCTGCAGATGGTGTGGCTTGGACATGCCCACCAGCGGCGACGCCACGCCGGGTTTGGCCAACAGCCAGGCCAGCGCGATCTGCGCCGGTGGAACGCTGCGCGCGGCCGCCACCGCCGCTACGGCAGCGACGGTGCATTCCACCTCGTTTCTGCCGCCGTACCAACGGGGCGCCTGTTCGTCGGTGGCGGCGCGCAGCGTGCCGCCACTGTCGGAGCCGGCCAGCACGCCGCGGGCCAGCGGCGACCAGGGCGTCAGGCCGAGCCCCTCTTCCAGACACAGCGGGATCAGTTCTTCTTCGTCTTCACGCGTCACCAGGTTGTATTGGCTTTGCAACGAAATAAATGGCGCCAGGCGGTGCTGACGTTGAAAGGCCAGCATTTTCATCAGGCGCCAGGCGTGCAATGAAGACGCGCCGAGATAGCGGATCTTGCCCGCCCGCACCAGGCCATCGAGGGTGTCGGCAGTTTCTTCGATCGGCGTTTCGGTGTCGAAGCGGTGCAGCACGAACAGATCGAGGTAATCCGTTCCCAACCGCTGCAAGGAGGCGTCGACGCTGTGCAGCAGGTGCTTGCGCGACAGCCCGCGGCTGTTCGGCTGTGCGTCCATCGGAAAGTAGGCTTTGGTGGCGATCACCACGTCTTCACGGCGGGCGAACGCCTTCAGCGCACGGCCGAGAATGCGCTCGCTTTCCCCACCGGAGTAAATGTTGGCGGTATCGAAAAAGTTGATGCCCGCTTCCAGCGCTTCGCGGATAAAGGGGCGCGCCTCATCTTCCTTCAGCACCCAGGGGCGCCAGGCCGGATCGCCGTAGGTCATGCAGCCCAGGCAGAGGCGGGACACCTGCAGGCCGCTGTCGCCAAGCCGAACGTAGTTCATGGCGTCGCCTCCTCAGCGCATGCCGGCGATGGTGTAACCGCCGTCCACCAGCAGGCTTTGGCCGGTGATGAAGCGGGCCTCGTCCGTTGCCAGCCACAGCGCCACATCGCCGATGTCTTCCGATTCGCCCAGGCGGGCGTGTGGGCGATAAAGGGCGCGAACGCCGCGCTGTCGGCCACGCTGCCGCGTGCCATCGGCGTATCGATGATGCCGGGATTGATATTGTTGACGCGGATGCCCTGGCCACTGTATTCGAGCGCCACCGCGCGGATCATCGCATCGAGCGCCCCTTTGCTGGCGGAATAACTGGATGAGCCGGCCAGCGCGCCGTGGGTCAGCCAGGAGGACGTGTTAACGATCACGCCGCCTGAATGCTGTGCCAGGAAGGTTTCAATCTCGTATTTCATCGCCAGCCAGACGCCACGGAGGTTAATGGCGATCACGCGGTCAAAATCCTCGCTGCTCTGTTCGGTGATGGGGGCAAAGTTGCCGATGATGCCGGCGTTGTTGAAGGCGACATCGAGCCGGCCGTAGTGGGCGGTCACCGTGGCGAGCAGTCTGCGGATATCGTCTTCCCGGGAGACGTCGGCCACGATGGGCAGGGCGTCGCCGCCGGCGAGCGCGATGTCGTGCGCCGTGGCTTCGATTTCCGCCGCACGCCGGCCGGCCAACGCCACTTTGGCGCCCTCGCGGGCATAGGCCAGCGCGGCTGCGCGACCTATGCCGGTGCCGCCGCCGCTCACCAGTACGACTTTACCCGCCAGCCTGCGCGGCGTTTCATGAGTTGGAGCTGTAGCATTAATCATCGCTTCGATACCTGGTAATGGGTTCGATCGCAATGCTATGTTGTTAGATGACGGATAACTATCCGCTAAAAATTCATTTCACTATTAGATAATTTATATCAATAGCATGAAGAAACCCGAACTGTCCGGCCTGGCGGCCTTCGTGGCTATCGCCAGTGAACGCAGCTTCCGCCGTGCCGCCGCCCGATTGGGCGTGACGCCGCCGACGCTGACCCACACCCTGCGCGAATTGGAAGCGCAGGTGGGCATTCGCCTGCTGAACCGCACCACCCGCAACGTCTCGCCGACGGAGGCCGGCGAGCATCTGCTGGCACAGCTGGTGCCGGCCTTTACCGACATCGACGCCGCGCTGGAGAGCCTGAATGCGTTTCGCGAAGGGCCACGCGGCCTGGTGCGCATCAACGCGCCGCGTTCGGCCATCGAACTCGCCATCGTGCCGCTTCTGGGGCGCTTGGCCAGCGAGTACCCCGGCATTACGCTGGAAGTGGTGGCGGACGAGGGGTTCGTCAACATCGTCGAACAAGGCTTTGACGCCGGTATCCGGCTTGGTGAGGATCTGCACAACGATATGCGCGCGGTGCGCGTGACGCCGGATCTGCGTTTTGCCATCGTCGCCACGCCGGACTATTTTCAACGGCATGGCGAACCGGCGCATCCGCAGGATTTGCTGCAGCATCGCTGCATCGGTTGGCGCAAGGCCTCTTCGGGCGAGCGCTACAAATGGGCGTTTCAGCAGGGCGAGCAGCGATTTTCCGTGGCGGTCAACAGCCCGCTGATCGTGGATGACGCCAGACTGTTGCTGCAGGCGGCGTTGGCGCACGTCGGCATCGCTTTCGCCATCGAGCAGGAGGTGGAAGAACACCTGGCGAGCGGGCGGCTGCGGCGAGTGTTGGCCGACTGGTGCGCGCCGTTTCCCGGTTTTTACCTCTATTATCCCAATCGTAGAAATCACCCCGTGGCGTTGACCACGGTGATCGAGTTGCTGCGTCTGCCCACGTAATCCTCCCCACGCCACCGCGTGCGGGATGGCAGGGGGGAATCAAGCCTGAACTATTTTTATATCCTCTCCATTTGTTCCGGCTCAAATAAACCCTTAAATTCTCAGCGCGTTCATAACTGGCTGTTTATAATTGTTATTTGAGTATTTTTTGCGAATATTCCGAGTTTTTATCGGTTATTTGAGAGCCCGGTCACACTATTTTTTTGTGCGAAATGTGAAGGGGGTCAATCCGCCAGGTCAATGAGAGACGGTTGTGTTTTCTCCTGGCTTATCGATCCGTTTTTCATGCTCCGTATACTGTCTATAACCAGGGCAACGTGACGGAAATTTTCATAAGGAATGTGCGTGAAGCAATCGTGATTGCATCTGGCATACAAATAACACGGGGTTTTTTTGATTATCTGAGGTGCTTGGTATGGAAAAGAAAAAAATCTATCTGTTTTGTTCTGCCGGTATGTCCACTTCCCTGTTGGTATCAAAAATGAAGGCGCAGGCCGAAAAATACGAAGTGCCGGTGATCATCGCCGCCTATCCGGAAGCGCTGGCCGCAGAGAAGGGCATTGAAGCGGATCTGATCCTGCTGGGGCCGCAAATCGCCTACACCTTGCCGGAAGTGCAAAAACAGCTGCCCAATAAACCCGTTGAAGTCATCGATCCGCTGCTGTACGGCAAGGTCGATGGACTGGCCGTACTGAAGGCCGCGGTGGCCGCCATCAAGAAAGCCAACCAATAACAGGAGGCCGCCGTGAATACCCTCATTGCCTCGCTCGAGAAGGTTATCCTGCCTTTCGCCGTAAAAATCGGTAAGCAGCCCCACGTCAACGCCATCAAGAACGGCTTTATCCGCCTGATGCCGCTGACCTTGACCGGGGCGATGTTCGTGTTGATCAACAACGTGTTCCTGAGCTTCGGTGAGGGATCGTTCTTCTATTCGTTGGGCGTGAGGTTGGACGCCTCCACCATCGAGACGCTGAACGGCCTGAAGAGCATCGGCGGCAGCGTTTACAACGGCACGCTGGGGATCATGTCCCTGATGACGCCGTTCTTTATCAGCATGGCGTTGGCCGAAGAGCGCAAGGTCGATCCGCTGGCTTCGGCGCTGCTGGCGGTGGCGGCCTTCATGACCGTCACGCCGTTCAACGTCGGCGAGGCCTATGCGGTGGGCGCCAACTGGCTGGGCGGCGCCAACATCATTTCCGGTATGGTGATCGGGTTGGCGGTGGCTGAGATGTTTGCTTTCATCGTGCGGCGCAACTGGGTGATCAGCCTGCCGGACAGCGTGCCGGCTTCGGTGTCGCGCTCTTTCTCGGCGCTGATCCCCGGCTTCATCATCCTCTCCATCATGGGGCTGGTGGCGTTCGCGCTGGCGCATTGGGGCACCAACTTCCACCAGATCATCATGGACGGCATTTCGGCGCCGCTGGCCAAGATGGGCAGCGTGGTGGGTTGGGTGTACGTGCTGTTCTCTTCGCTGCTGTGGTTCTTTGGGGTGCACGGCTCCATGGCGCTGGCGGCGCTGGACAGCGGCATCATGACGCCGTTCGCGCTGGAAAACGTGGAGCTGTACAACAAATACGGTTCGGTCGAAGCGGCGGTGGCCGCCGGTAAAGAGTTCCACATGTGGGCGAAACCGTTCGTCGACTCCTACATCTACCTCGGCGGCACCGGCTCGACGCTGGGCCTGATCATCGCCATCTTTATTGCCTCGCGCCGTGAGGATTACCGCCAGGTCGCCAAGCTGGCGACACCATCCGGCATTTTCCAGATCAACGAGCCGATCCTGTTCGGCCTGCCGGTGATCATGAACCCGGTGATGTTCATTCCGTTCATCTTGGTGCAGCCGGTGCTGACCATTATCACCTCGCTGGCTTATTACTCCGGGCTGATCCCGCCGATCACCAACATCGCGCCCTGGACCATGCCGGTCGGCCTGGGGGCGTTCTTCAACACCAACGGCAGCATCATGGCCATGTTGCTGAGCCTGTTCAACCTGGCGGTCGCCACCGTGATTTACCTGCCGTTCGTGGCGATCTCCAACAAGGCGCAGAGCCAGATCGATGCGGCGACGGAAAGCGAAGAAGACATCGCCAACGCGCTGAAATTCTAACTGTGGAACGGGGCGGCGCGGCCGCCCCGCGAGGGACGCGAGTATGGAATATCAATTTGCCGACGGGTTCTGGTGGGGCAGCGCCACCTCCGCGCCGCAGTCTGAAGGGGCGGCCGCGCGGGACGGCAAGAGCCGCAACATCTTCGACTATTGGTACGAGATCGCGCCCGAGCGCTTTCACGATCGAGTGGGGCCGGCCGAGGCCTCGACCTTTTATGACCATTTCCGCACCGACATCGGGCTGCTCAAAACGTTGGGCCACAATACCTTCAGAACGTCGATCTCGTGGTCGCGGCTGATCCCGGACGGCGACGGCGAGGTGAACCCGCAGGCGGTGGCCTTCTATAACGCGATGATCGACGAGCTGCTGGCGCAGGGCATCACCCCGTTTATCAATCTCTATCACTTCGATATGCCGTTGTGCATGCAGCAGCGCGGCGGCTGGGAAAGCCGGACGGTGGTCGAAGCCTACGCGCGTTACGCCGATACCTGTTTCGGCCTGTTTGGCGATCGGGTTACCCACTGGTTCACCTTCAACGAGCCGATCGTGCCGGTGGAGGCCGGTTACCTGAATGACCTGCACTACCCTTGCGTGGTGGACTTCAAACGGGCGGTCACCGTGGCGTATCACAGCGTACTGGCGCATGCCATGGCGGTGCAGCGTTTCAGAGCGCGCGGGTTGCCGGGGAGCATCGGCATCATTCTGAATCTGAGCCCGACCTATCCGCGCTCCGATGCGCCGGAGGATCGGCAGGCCGCACACGACGCCGATCTGCTGCTCAATCGCAGCTTTCTCGATCCGGTCGTCAAGGGGCGTTATCCGACGGCGCTGCTGCACCTGTTGGAGCAGCATGGGCTGATGCCGCACTGCGAGCCGCAGGACGCGCAGCTGATCGAAGGCGGCGTGGTGGATATCCTCGGCGTCAACTACTACCAGCCGCGCAGGGTGCAGGCGAAAGAGGGGCGTTGCGCTACGGGGCCGATCGCATCGCCGGAGGAGTTGTTCAGCTACTATGCAATGCCGGGCCGCAAAATCAATCCGCATCGCGGTTGGGAGATCTACGAGAAGGGGCTGTACGACATCCTAATGGATCTGAAAGAGAACTACGGCAATCTGCCCTGTTATATTTCGGAAAACGGCATGGGCGTCGAGGGCGAAGAAGCGTTTATCGGCGCCGATGAGCGGGTGGAAGACGACTATCGCATCGACTTTATTCGCGAGCACCTGAAGTGGTTACACCGCGCGCTGGCGGAAGGTTCGCAATGCAAGGGCTATCATCTGTGGACCTTTATCGACTGCTGGTCCTGGCTGAACGCCTACAAGAATCGGTATGGGCTGGTGCGGCTGGATCGGGCGGATCAGCGGCGCACCATCAAGAAAAGCGGTTACTGGTTTGCCGAGGCGGCCAGACGCAACGGATTTGACTAACGGGAGGCCGGCGCCGTGTCCGATAACCGAATTTCACTGAGCGCGAACGACGTGAAGCTGATTCGCGAGCAGGATTTCTTTAACTGCAAAGATTTTCACCTGTTTATCTACAACAAGGTGGAAAGCGCCACCGGGCTGCATCAGCACGACTATTACGAGTTCACCATCGTACTGAGCGGCAAATGCTATCAGGAGATCAACGGCAAACGGGTACTGCTGGAACGGGGGGACTTCGTCTTTATTCCTATCGGTTCCTACCATCAGAGCTTTTACGAGTTCGGCGCGACGAAAATCTTCAACGTGGCGGTCAGCAAAGCGTTCTTTGAAGAGCATTACTTGCAACAGCTGCCGCGTTGTTTCGTCGCCTCGCAGGCCTACAGCCTGAGAAGCGAGTTTTTGGCCTATATCGAATCGGTGGTGAGTTCGCCGCAGTTTCGCGAGGATGATTTCGCCGAATTTCTCGAAACGCTGACCTTTTATGTGATCAGCCGCATTCGTCACTATAAAGAAGAAAACGACGGCGGCGACGATATCCCGCAGTGGCTGAAGACCACCCTGGCCGGCATGCATGACAAGGCGATGTTCGGCGAAAGGGCGTTGGCGAACATGGTGGCGCTGTCGGGGAAGACCCAGGAGTATCTGACCCGGGCGATGCGGCGCTACTACCAGAAAACGCCGATGCAGGTGATCAATGAGATCCGTATCAATTTCGCCAAAACGCAGCTGGAGGTCACCAACTATTCGGTTTCCGATATCGCCTTTGATTCCGGCTATGGCGACGTCAGCCTGTTCATTAAAAACTTCAAGCGGCTCACCGACGTGACCCCAGGCAACTACCGAAAAAAGTGTTACGGCCCTCTTTAGGGCCGCTCCCGATCAGTATCAACGCCGATATGCCGATGAGCTTTAGGCCGCCGGCCGGTTAATCATTCGATTTTTATCTTCGAGAAGGGGAATGCCGCGCCGTTCGGCCGGCCTTCCCATGCCGAAAATTCATCCTGCGGGAGCCATTATGGAAAAACTACTGATCGTGAATGCCGACGATTTCGGCCTGAGCAAAGGACAGAACTACGGCGTCATCGAGGCGTATCAGCATGGCGTGGTTTCCTCCACCACGGCGATGGTGAACGGCGGCGGTGCCCAGCACGCGGCAGCGCTCAGCCGGCAATATCCGGGGTTGCCGATCGGGCTGCATTTCGTTTTGACGCATGGCAGGCCGCTGGGCGCCATGCCTTCGCTGGTCAATGAACATGGCGAGCTGGGCAAATGGCTGTGGGGCCGCGCCGAAGCTGGCGAGCTGCAGCTGGACGAGATTCAGGAGGAGCTGCAGCGCCAGTTCGCGCGGTTTGTGACGCTGTTCGGCAGGCCGCCAACGCACATCGACAGCCACCACCATGTGCATATGCAGCCGCAGATTTACCCGCTGGTGGAGGCGTTTGCGCAGGCACAGGGTCTGCCGCTGCGTCTCGATCGCGAAGAGGCGAAACGGCGCGATATTGCGTTGCAGACGCCCTGCAGCACCGACGCGTTTGACGCGGGATTCTACGGTGAAATGATTTCCGAAGCCTTGTTCCTGCAGAGGTTGGCGCGCGCCGACAAGCAGGGTGCCGAGTCATTGGAAATGATGTGTCACCCGGCCTTCCTCGACGCGACGATCCTGCAGAGCCAATACTGCCACCCGCGCCTCGTCGAGCTGGATGTGTTGACCGCGCCGACGCTGAAAGCAGCGATCGCCGAACGCGGTTTTATGCTGGGCTGTTTCCGGGATCTGTAGCGCCGCCGTTTACAGCATGGCGTGCGCCTTTTTCAGGCCGGTGTCCTCTTGCGGATCGGCGCCCTGAGGCAAGGGTTCCGCCTCCTGTTCTTCGGGCTGTGGCTCGTCGACATCGGGCGCCGCTTCCGGCGGCGGCATGGTGTCGTGAATGATCTGCTCATCGAAGGTCGGATTGAGCGCCGGTGACAACGGCGAACTGGCGAGGCTGTCCGGCAGCGCAATGTGCGGCACCGGCGCGTCCTGCGCCAGCTGTGGTTCCTTCGCTTTCGCCGTGCGGCTGAGGGCCGCCAGCAGCACGCCGCACAGGGCGAAGGAGGCGTACAGGACATTACCGCCAAGCGGCTCGATCAGCGCGCCGACCGCCAGCGGCCCGATGCTGGCGCCGACGCCGAACGCCATCAGCAGACAGGCGGCCAGAGAGACGCGGCGCTCCGGTTCGATCAGATCGTTGGCCAGCGCCACTACCAGCGGGTAGAGCGTAAACTGCAGCATGCTGACGACGAACCCCACGGCCAGCAACAGCGGGAAATCGATGTGCGGCAGCAGCGCCAGCGGCAGCGCTGCCACGATCAGCAAAATGGCGTTGAGGCGCATCAGCAACGGGCGATTATAGCGATCCGACAGCCAACTGAGCGGGAACTGTGCCACCAGCCCGGCGAAGATGGCCAGTGCCATGAACAGGCCGGTTTGCTGAGTGGTTAAGGATTGCAGGCTGGCGTAAACCGGCGCCAGGCCGTAAAACGAGCCTACCACCATGCCGATCACCAACGTGGTGGCCAGCACCTTGGGAATGGCGCCGACGAAGTAACGCAGTTCCATCGGGGCCGGCGACATGTGGCGCGCATTGGTGCGCGTGGTAAGAGCGATCGGCACCAGGCAGAGCGCGAAGCACAGTGCGATCACCAGCAGCGTGGTGATACCCAGGTTGCTTTGCAGCATCAGCACGATCTGGCCCAGCGACATGCCGAGATAGGTCGCCGCCATATAGAAGCCGAACACCATGCCGCGCTGGTTGGATTCCGCCTGGTCGTTCAGCCAGCTTTCCAGCACCATATACTGGCACATCATGCACAGCCCGATAACCAGGCGCAACGCGACCCAGGCGGGAATGAACTCCGTCAGGCCGTGCCCCAGCACCGCGGCGGTGATGATGCCGGCGCAGGCCACGTAGGCGCGGATATGCCCGACGCGGGCGATGAGAAAGTGGCCGACCTTGCCGCCGATCACCAATCCGATGTAGTTGGCGGCGATGATGGCGCCGATCAGCGCGCTGCTGACGTGGATGGAGGTCAGCCGCAGCGAGACGTAGGTGGTGAGCAGGCCTGAGCCCAACAGCAGCAGCAGGGTGGTGGTGTACAACGGCAAGAATACGCCCAACGTTTTTTTCACGCTATCATCCTAATCTCTTCTGGTGCGCCCTGAGGCCGCCGCCGCAGCGAGCCGCCTCCGTGATGTTCCTTGTGCTGGTGCGCCGCCGCTCGCTGGGGCGCTTCTTTTGATACTAGCAGCTTGGCCGGGCGCTTAAAACCGCACCTCCTGCGAGGCGCTGCGCATTTCCACGCGACGGCCGCCGCATTGCCTTGATAAATGCTACTATCGGGCGCATATACCTGAATTCGCGAAGGAGAGGTTATGAGTGAAAGTCAACTGCGCCAGCTCAGCGTGCTGGTGGGGGAAAAACTGAAGGTTCAGGGCCGCTGGATCACCTGTGCGGAATCCTGCACCGGCGGCGGTATCGCCAAAGCCATTACCGACATCGCCGGCAGCTCCGCCTATTTCGATCGCGGTTTCGTCACCTACGGCAATGCGGCGAAGCATGACCTGCTGGGGGTGAGCGAAGCGACGTTGGCGGCGCACGGCGCGGTCAGCGAAGAGGTGGTGCGCGAGATGGCGATAGGGGCGCTGCGTGCGGCGCAGGCCGATCTGGCGCTGTCGGTGAGCGGCATCGCCGGCCCGGACGGCGGCAGCGCGGAAAAGCCGGTTGGTACCGTGTGGTTCGGCTTCGCCGGCAGCGATGGCCGGGGGCTGTCGCGCAAGATGCAATTCGAGGGCGACCGCGATGCGGTGCGGCTGCAGGCGACGATTTTCGCGCTGCAAACCGCCATCGACGAATTTTTGTAAATTAGGCTTGATACTGTATGACCATACAGTATAATTAGTGACATTTCCTGCACAACATACATTCAGTGGCAGTGTGGGGTAACACCGGCATTGCGAAACGAAGGAGCAAAAATGGCTATTGATGAGAACAAGCAAAAGGCGTTAGCTGCGGCACTGGGCCAGATTGAGAAACAGTTCGGCAAAGGCTCCATCATGCGCCTGGGTGAAGACCGCTCCATGGACGTGGAAACGATCTCCACCGGCTCACTGTCACTCGATATCGCTCTGGGCGCCGGTGGCCTGCCAATGGGCCGCATCGTCGAAATCTACGGCCCGGAATCGTCCGGTAAAACTACCCTGACGCTGCAGGTGATCGCCGCCGCGCAGCGCGAAGGCAAAACCTGTGCGTTCATCGACGCCGAGCACGCGCTGGATCCTATTTATGCGAAAAAGCTGGGCGTCGATATCGACAACCTGCTGTGCTCCCAGCCGGACACCGGCGAGCAGGCGCTGGAAATCTGTGATGCGCTGACCCGCTCCGGCGCGGTTGACGTCATCATCGTCGACTCCGTGGCGGCGCTGACGCCGAAGGCGGAAATCGAGGGTGAAATCGGCGATTCGCACATGGGTCTGGCGGCGCGCATGATGAGCCAGGCGATGCGTAAGCTGGCCGGCAACCTGAAAAACGCCAATACCCTGCTGATCTTCATCAACCAGATCCGTATGAAAATTGGCGTGATGTTCGGCAACCCGGAAACCACGACCGGCGGTAACGCCCTGAAGTTTTACGCTTCGGTGCGTCTGGATATCCGCCGCATCGGCGCCATCAAAGAGGGCGATGAAGTGGTGGGCAGCGAAACCCGCGTGAAAGTGGTGAAGAACAAAATCGCTGCGCCATTCAAGCAGGCTGAGTTCCAAATCATGTACGGCGAAGGCATCAACAGCCGCGGCGAGCTGGTCGATCTGGGCGTGAAGCACAAGATGATCGAAAAAGCCGGCGCTTGGTACAGCTATAACGGCGAGAAGATCGGTCAGGGCAAGGCGAACGCCTGTAACTTCCTGAAAGAAAACCCGGCTATCGCCGCCGAGCTGGACAAGAAGCTGCGTGACCTGCTGCTGCACAGCGGCGGTGAACTGGTGGCCGCTTCCGGTGACGACTTCGAAGACGACGAAGCGGAAACCAGCGAGCAGTTCTAATCGCTGAAGGTATGCGCCGCCGATTGTGTGGCGTATATCCCTTAAATTCAGGCTTGAATGATGAATGATTTGCTAAGCCGCGCCATGCGCCTGCTGTCGCAACGCGATCATAGTGAAGCTGAACTGCGCCGCAAACTTGCGGCGCAGCCGTTTTTGGCGAAAGCCCGTTTTGGCGGCAAGGGGCCGCATGCGCCGGCATCACCGCCGGTGGCTGAAGAGCCGGTGGATCCTGCGCTGATCGAGCAGGTTATCGCCTACTGTTATCAGCATAATTGGCTGGACGATCAGCGTTTCGCCCACAGCTACATCGGCAGCCGCAGCCGCAAGGGTTATGGCGCGCAGCGCATCCGCAGCGAACTGATGCAAAAGGGCGTCGACAAAGCGTTGGTACAGGACGCGCTGGCGGAATGCGATATCGACTGGTGCGAACAGGCGAAACAGGTGGCGCAGCGAAAATTTGGCGATGCGTTGCCAACCGACTGGAAAGAGAAAGCTAAAGTGCAGCGTTATCTGCTCTATCGCGGCTTCTTCCAGGAAGAAATTCAGTCAATTTACCGTGATTTTGCGCAATGAGCGCACACGGGGTTTTACTTCCCTCTGAAGAAAATTTATCTTATCCCCACTTTTTGTTCGTGAGCTGGTTGTCATCGTCGGGATGACGCGTCACCGGCTCACGTGTCGTTATTCTAGCCTTTCCAGGAAAATTATGAGCAAGAGCACCGCTGAGATCCGTCAAGCGTTTCTCGATTTCTTTCATAGTAAGGGTCATCAGGTTGTAGCGAGCAGCTCCCTGGTGCCTAACAATGATCCGACATTGCTGTTTACCAATGCCGGCATGAACCAATTTAAGGATGTTTTCCTGGGGCTGGACAAACGCGCCTATTCCCGTGCCACCACCTCGCAGCGCTGCGTGCGCGCAGGCGGCAAGCATAACGACCTGGAAAACGTCGGTTATACCGCTCGTCACCACACCTTCTTTGAAATGCTGGGCAACTTCAGCTTCGGCGATTACTTCAAGCACGACGCGATCGGCTACGCGTGGGAACTGCTGACCGGTGAAAACTGGTTCAACCTGCCGAAAGAGCGACTGTGGGTCACCGTGTATGAAACCGATGACGAAGCGTTCGACATCTGGCAAAAGCAAATCGGCGTGCCGGCCGAGCGTATTATCCGCATCGGCGACAACAAGGGTGCGCCTTTCGCTTCCGATAACTTCTGGCAGATGGGCGACACCGGCCCATGCGGCCCGTGCACCGAGATTTTCTACGATCACGGCGAGCACATCTGGGGCGGCCCTCCAGGCAGCCCGGAAGAAGACGGCGACCGCTACATCGAGATCTGGAACATCGTTTTCATGCAGTTCAACCGCCAGTCCGATGGCACCATGCTGCCGCTGCCGAAACCTTCGGTGGATACCGGTATGGGTCTGGAGCGCATCGCGGCGGTGTTGCAGCATGTGAACTCCAACTATGAAATCGATCTGTTCCGTACCCTGATCGCCGCCGTGGCAAAAGTGACCGGCGCGACCGATCTGGACAACAAATCCCTGCGCGTTATCGCCGACCATATCCGTTCCTGCGCCTTCCTGGTGTCGGACGGCGTGATCCCGTCTAACGAAAACCGCGGCTATGTGCTGCGCCGCATCATTCGCCGCGCGATCCGCCATGGCAACATGCTGGGCGCGAAAGACACCTTCTTCTATAAGCTGGTGGCACCACTGATTGAAGTGATGGGCCCGGCGGCCGACGAATTGAAACGCCAGCAATCGTTGGTGGAGCAGGTGCTGAAAACCGAAGAAGAGCAGTTTGCCCGCACGCTGGAACGTGGTTTGGCGCTGTTGGACGAAGAGCTGGCCAAGCTGCAGGGCGATACCCTGGACGGCGAAACCGCTTTCCGTCTGTACGATACCTACGGTTTCCCGGTCGATCTGACCGCTGACGTCTGCCGCGAGCGCGGTCTGAAAGTCGATGAAGCGGGCTTTGAAGAGGCGATGGAAGCGCAGCGCCGTCGCGCGCGCGAATCCAGCGGCTTCGGCGCCGACTACAATAGCCTGATCCGCGTGGACGGCAGCAGCCAGTTCAGCGGTTACGATCACGACGAGCAGCAGGCGATGGTCATCGCGCTGTTCCGCGACGGCCAGCCGGTCGATCGGATCAACGCCGGCGAAGAGGCGGTGGTGGTACTGGATGAGACGCCGTTTTACGGTGAGTCTGGCGGCCAGGTCGGCGATAAAGGCGTACTGAAAGCCGCCGGCGTAGAGTTTGTGGTCAACGACACTCAGAAATACGGCCAGGCTATCGGCCACCAGGGCAAACTGGCGCAGGGCTCACTGAAGCTGAACGATCGCGTGGATGCGCAGATCGACGCTGAGCGCCGCAACAGCATCCGTCTGAACCACTCCGCGACTCACCTGTTGCACGCCGCGCTGCGCCAAACGTTGGGCGATCACGTCGCGCAGAAAGGCTCGCTGGTTAACGACAAGTATCTGCGTTTCGACTTCTCGCATTTTGAAGCGATGAAGCCGGAGCAAATCCGCGCGGTGGAAGATCTGGTGAACCAGCAGGTGCGTCGTAACCTGCCGGTGCAGACCGAGCTGATGGCGTTGGAAGATGCCAAAGAGAAGGGCGCGATGGCGCTGTTCGGCGAGAAGTACGATGACAACGTGCGCGTACTGACCATGGGCGACTTCTCCACCGAGCTGTGTGGCGGTACTCATGCCAGCCGCACCGGCGATATCGGTCTGTTCCGCATTCTGAGCGAGTCGGGCACCGCGGCGGGTATCCGTCGTATTGAAGCGGTGACCGGCGCAGGCGCTATCGCTACGCTGCACCAGCAAAGCGATTTGTTGCAAGACGTTGCACAGCTGGTTAAGGGCGACAGCAACACCCTGACCGATAAAGTGCGCTCGGTGCTCGATCGCACCCGCGCGCTGGAAAAAGAACTGCAGCAGCTGAAAGATCAGCAGGCGGCGCAGGAAAGCGCGTCGTTGTCCAGCCAGGCAAAAGTGGTTAACGGCGTGAAGCTGTTGGTCAGCCAGTTGGACAATGTCGAAGCCAAAATGCTCCGCACCATGGTGGATGACCTGAAAAATCAATTGGGTTCGGCCATCATCGTGTTGGCAACGACGGCTGATGACAAAGTCAGCCTGGTTGCAGGCGTGACCAAGGATCTGACTGACCGCGTGAAAGCCGGCGAGTTGATCGGCAACGTGGCGCAGCAGGTAGGCGGCAAGGGCGGTGGTCGCCCGGATATGGCGATGGCGGGGGGGACGGATATCAACGCTCTGCCAGCGGCGTTAAACAGCGTAGAAGCCTGGGTGGCCTCGAAGCTGTGAACATAAATAAATAGCACGCACAAACGCCATAATACTTTGTTGATTATGGCGTTTTCATACTGTGCTAACACAATTTAGTTACAATTGCGGGAACAAAGTTTTTCAGGTCGGCTAAACTTACCATTATCTGAGGTGGGACCAAGTCTGCTTACACTTATTGTGGGTTGCGCGGCTTACGTTTTCACCACATATGATGGATAATGACGGGGAAACTGAGAGACCCGACTCTTTTAATCTTTCAAGGAGCAAAGAATGTTAATTCTGACTCGTCGAGTTGGTGAAACCCTCATGATTGGCGATGAGGTTACGGTCACT
The DNA here is from genome assembly GCA_018237385.1 of Apodemia murphyi. Classification (NCBI taxonomy): domain Eukaryota; kingdom Metazoa; phylum Arthropoda; class Insecta; order Lepidoptera; family Riodinidae; genus Apodemia; species Apodemia murphyi. The sequence goes on along the minus strand of DWQP01000009.1, from coordinate 22,967 downwards.
GTGCTAGGGGTAAAAGGCAACCAGGTGCGTATTGGTGTGAACGCCCCCAAAGAGGTTTCGGTTCACCGTGAAGAAATCTATCAGCGCATTCAGGCAGAGAAGTCTCAGCAGACGACTTACTGATTCCGAAGCAGCGTCTCGTTGCCAGACGAGACGCTACTGCATCGTTTTATCCACTTCTTTCGTTCTCCCCTCTCTTTTTCGTGATTATTTTCCCGGTTAGTTCCCTGCTTTGTTGCTACAGACGCTGCGGTTGCCTGTTGATAAAACGCCCTTTTTGCCGTGAAATCGCCCATGTTGGGTGCGAATTGTGCAAACGCGCATGAGTTGGGAAAAATTGTTTGACTTAAAAGTCGGAGAAAGTAATATGTGCGCCACGCAGTGCCGATGAGCTTCTCTAAAGCAAGTCAGGCACAATTCGAAAGAAGCGTATGGTGAGGTGGCCGAGAGGCTGAAGGCGCTCCCCTGCTAAGGGAGTATGCGGTCAAAAGCTGCATCCGGGGTTCGAATCCCCGCCTCACCGCCATTTGCATCCATAGCTCAGCTGGATAGAGTACTCGGCTACGAACCGAGCGGTCGGAGGTTCGAATCCTCCTGGATGCACCATATTTTCCTCATGTGTCGCGAAGCGAGAGTTTCAGACAGGTGACGAGCAAGAAAGTGCTCGAAGGAGGATAACATTGCTTAAGCAATGGCCCGTAGGGCGAGGCGCTAGCGCCGAGTAATCCTCCTGGATGCACCATATTTTGCAGTATGGTGGGGTAGTAACAACATACCATACGGTATCAAAAAAGAATTCCTGTGCATCCATAGCTCAGCTGGATAGAGTACTCGGCTACGAACCGAGCGGTCGGAGGTTCGAATCCTCCTGGATGCACCATTCTTTCCGTCATGCTTCGTTAGTGAAGCAGGCAAGCAGTAAAAAATAGACATGCATCCATAGCTCAGCTGGATAGAGTACTCGGCTACGAACCGAGCGGTCGGAGGTTCGAATCCTCCTGGATGCACCATCTAAGAGAAACCCGCTTCGGCGGGTTTTTCGCTTTTCAGCCTTTATCTATCCCCCCTCTTTCCTCTTTGTGCCCGATTAGGCACAGCACATTCCGCTATGACGCAGTCAGCGACAACCCATCGGCTTTACGCTAAAGTAGTTTTCTTTCCTCAACGATCATGGAGTAACGATGTACGACCGCTATCAGGGTCTTATTTTCGACATGGACGGCACGATTCTGGACACCGAGCCAACGCACCGTAAAGCGTGGAGTGAAGTGCTGTCCCGTTATGGCATGACGTTTGATGAAGCGGCGATGGTGGCGCTGAGCGGTTCACCAACCTGGCGTATCGCGCAGGCGATTATCGCCAGCCATCAGGCCGATCTCGATCCCCATCACCTGGCGGCGGAGAAAACCCGCGCGGTGGAGGCGATGCTGTTGGACAGCGTGCGTCCATTGCCGCTGATCGAGGTGGTGAAATCCTATCACGGTCGCCGTCCGATGGCGGTCGGTACCGGCAGCGAGCACCGCATGGCGGAAATGCTGCTGCGTCATCTTGGCCTGTTCAACTGCTTCGACGCGATCGTCGGTGCGGACGACGTGCAGCGCCACAAACCGGAGCCGGACACCTTCTTGCGCTGTGCCGAACTGATCGGCGTGCCGCCGGAAAAATGCGTGGTGTTTGAAGACGCCGATTTCGGCATTCAGGCGGCGAAAAGTGCCGGTATGGCCGTGGTAGACGTCCGTACGCTGTGAGTAGTACGCTAGCCGTAATATCGTTATTTGGCAGTAGCTTCCTCAGTGCGACGCTGCTGCCGGGAAATTCAGAAATCGTTCTGGTCGCCTTGCTGACCCAGAGTCGCGTCTCGCCGGAGTTGCTGGTATTGGCCGCGACCTTGGGTAACACGCTGGGTGGCTTGACCAATGTCATTATCGGGCGCCTGTTACCGGCGTTGAAACCACAGCGGGGGCTGGCAACGGCGCTCGGGTGGCTGCAACGTTTCGGCCCGGCTGCGCTGCTGCTCAGCTGGGTGCCGGTGGTGGGCGATTTGTTGTGCGTGTTGGCAGGTTGGCTGCGCATGCCCTGGGGCTCTGTCGCGCTGTTTCTGTGTATCGGAAAAGCGCTGCGTTACATCGTTTTGGCTATGATAACGGTACAGGGCATCGCCTGGTGGCAGTAACCAAGTGAATATAACTCAATATTCTCTCGGGTGCGGATTCAGTATGCTTACGAGTTATTGTTTTTAGAAGCGGGAGGTCAATTTGATCCCGGACGTATCACAGGCGCTTTCTTGGTTGGAAGCCCATCCCCAGGCATTAAAAGGTATTCGTCGCGGCATCGAGCGTGAAACGCTGCGGGTCACGCCGAACGGCACCTTGGCGACCACCGGGCATCCGGAAAAGTTGGGCGCGGCATTGACGCACCACTGGATCACCACGGATTTCGCCGAAGCGCTGTTAGAGTTCATTACGCCGGTTGATGGCAATATCGATCACCTGCTGACGTTCCTGCGTGATATTCATCGTTACGTGGCGCGCAATATCGGCGATGAGCGCATGTGGCCGCTCAGCATGCCGTGCTTTATCGAAGCCGAGCAGGACATCGAGCTGGCGCAGTTCGGTTCGTCGAACATCGGCCGCATGAAGACGCTGTACCGCGAAGGGCTGAAGAATCGCTACGGCGCGCTAATGCAGACCATTTCCGGCGTGCACTACAACTTCTCGCTGCCGCTGGAGTTTTGGCAGGCCTGGGCCGGCGTACAGGACGCAGAAAGTGGTAAAGAGCAGATCTCGGCGGGGTATTTCCGCCTGATCCGCAACTATTATCGTTTCGGCTGGGTGATCCCATATCTGTTCGGCGCATCGCCGGCCATTTGTTCTTCGTTCCTCAAAGGACGCGAGACCAATCTGCCGTTCGAGCGCACCGGGCAGGGGATGTGCTACCTGCCGTACGCCACCTCGCTGCGTCTGAGCGACCTGGGTTACACCAACAAGTCGCAGAGCAATTTGGGCATCACCTTCAACGATTTACACAGCTATGTGGCCGGTCTGAAGCGGGCGATCGCTACGCCTTCCGAAGAGTTCGCCAAGCTGGGCGTGAAAGAGGGCGATCGCTACCTGCAACTGAACAGCAACGTGCTGCAAATCGAGAACGAGCTGTATGCGCCGATTCGACCGAAGCGCGTGACCCAAAGCGGCGAGACGCCGTCTGACGCGCTGCTGCGTGGCGGTATCGAATACATCGAAGTGCGTTCGCTGGATATCAACCCGTTCTCGCCGATCGGCGTGGACGCGGTGCAGGCGCGTTTCCTGGATCTGTTCCTGGTGTGGTGCGCGCTGGCCGATGCGCCGGAGATGAGCAGCGATGAACTGCTGTGCACGCGCAAGAACTGGAACCGGGTGATTCTGGAAGGGCGTAAGCCGGGTCAGACCATCGGCATCGGCTGTGGCGCCAGCCATGAACCGCTCGAAAAAGTGGGTAAGGCGCTGTTCGCCGATCTGCGTCGGGTGGCGGAAGTGTTGGACGGCGAAGCCGGCAATCGCCAATACCAGCAGGTGTGCGATGAGTTGGTCGCCGCGTTCGACGATCCTGAGTTGACCTTCTCCGCGCGCATTCTGAAGGCGATGAAGGCGGAAGGCACCGGGCGCGTCGGGTTGCAGCTGGCGGAGCAGTATCGTCAGACGTTGCTGGAAGAGCCGTTGGAAATCCTGAACGAAGCCGAGCTGGATAAAGAGCGGGAAGCCTCGTGGCAGCGCCAACGCGACATAGAAGCCAATGATACGCTAAGCTTTGAAGCGTTCCTGAAGCAAAACGGCGGAAGCTGAAAAAGAAAAAGGCCACATCAATGTGGCCAAATATGCATCTCTGATGACAGGGATGATGATAACAAATGCGCGTCTTTCACATACTCAGACTCGCAGGGTTAGAAAAGGTTTCCCGGTTAGGAAAAAAAGTTTCGAAATAAATGCTCTTTTACGAGGAGGTAGCGAAATGCCATTGCTGGATAGCTTTACCGTCGATCATACCCGTATGGCAGCTCCGGCTGTCCGCGTTGCGAAAACCATGAAAACGCCTCATGGCGATACCATCACGGTGTTTGATCTGCGCTTTTGCCGCCCGAACCTGGAAGTGATGCCCGAGCGTGGCATTCACACGCTGGAGCACCTGTTCGCCGGCTTTATGCGTGACCACCTGAACGGCCAGGGGGTGGAGATTATCGACATCTCCCCGATGGGCTGTCGTACCGGTTTCTACATGAGCCTGATCGGCGTGCCGGAAGAGCAGCGCGTAGCCGATGCATGGAAAGCGGCGATGGCCGACGTGCTGAAGGTGACTGACCAGCGCAAAATCCCTGAGCTGAACGAATACCAGTGCGGTACTTACCATATGCACTCGCTGGAAGAAGCGCAGGAGATCGCCAAGCACATCCTGGATAACGACGTGGTGGTTAACCACAACGATGAGCTGGCGCTGCCGAAAGAGAAGCTGCAGGAACTGCATATCTAGCCGCGAGTTTCCCGCAGAGATAAAAAAAGACGCGATTTCGCGTCTTTTTTACTTTCTGGCCGGCGGTCAGTGATGGCCGACGCTGGACTGCAGCGAGGTGATCGGCGTGACTCGTACCTGTTTGATCATGTTGCCCTGCACGTCGAGAATGTCGATATCGTAGTGGCCGATACGCACCCGGGTGCCGGTTTCAGGGATCTCTTCCAGCTCTTCGAGCAGCATGCCGTTGACGGTGCGGGCCTCGCTGGCCGGCAGGGTCCAGTTGAAGGCCTTGTTCAGCTCGCGCACGTTGGCGGTACCGTCGATCAAGACCGAGCCATCGCTCTGCGGCGTGACCTCTTCCGCCAGCGTTGGTGACATCGAGGTGGTGAAGTCGCCGACGATCTCTTCGAGAATGTCTTCTACCGTGACCAGGCCCTGAATGTCGCCGTACTCGTCGACCACGATGCCGACCTTCTCTTTGTTGCGCTGGAACTTCACCAGCTGCACGTTGAGGGGCGTGCCTTCCGGCACGAAGTAGATCTCATCGGCGGCGCGCAGCAGGTTCTCTTTGTTGAACTCTTTTTTCTCGGTCATCAGGCGGTAGGCTTCGCGCACGCGCAGCATGCCGATCGCGTCGTCCAGCGAGCTGCGATACAGCACGATGCGGCCGTGCGGCGAGTGGGTCAGCTGACGCATGATCGACTTCCAGTCGTCGTTGACGTCGATGCCGACGATCTCGGTGCGCGGCACCATGATGTCGTTAACCGTCACCTTTTCCAGGTCCAGCACCGAGATCAGCATGTCCTGATTGCGGCGGGAGATTTGCGACTGGGATTCGCGCACGATGGTGCGCAGCTCATCCTTACTGACGGCGTCGCTGATGCGCACGTTGGTGCGAATGCCGAACAGGCGCAAGGTCAGGCTGGTGATGCCGTTAAGCAACCAGACCAGCGGGAACATCACCTTTTGCAACGGGGCCAGCAGGACGCTGCTGGGGAAGGCGATGCGCTCCGGATAGAGGGCGGCGAAGGTCTTCGGCAGCACTTCGGCGAACAGCAGCACGGCGAAGGTCAGTATGCCGGTCGCGATCGCCACGCCGAGGTCGCCATACAGCCGCATGCCGACGATGGTCGCCAGCGCCGAGGCGAGGATGTTGACCAGGTTGTTGCCGATCAGCACCAGGCCGATCAGGCGATCCGGTTTTTGCAGCAGCTTCTCCACCCGACGCGCCGAGCGGTTGCCCTGTTTGGACAGGTGACGCAGGCGATAACGGTTGAGCGTCATCATGCCGGTTTCGGAAGCGGAGAAGTAAGCGGAGACCACGATCATGATCACCAGGATAATGATGAGGGTCCCCGTCGACACATGCTCCAATGCAGTATTCCTTATAGAGAGGGAGAATTGGGCCGGGTTGGCTTAGCGCACCATCACCTGCTGAATCAGACGGCTGCCGAAGTAGGCGAGCGTCAGCAGGAAGGCGCCGGCGAAGCTGAACCAGACGACGCGGCGGCCGCGCCAGCCTTCATGGTAATGGCCCCACAACAGCACGATATACACGAACCAGGCCATGATCGAGAGCACGGCTTTATGCACGTTCTCTTTGCTGAACAGATTATCCATGTACAGCAGGCCGGTGCACAGGGTGAGCGTCAGCAGCACCACGCCGATCTGGGTGATATGGAACATCTTGCGCTCGATGCTCATCAGTGGCGGCATGTCGGCGCTGAAGGTCAGCTTCTTGTTTTTCAACAGGTAGTCGAGCCAGGCGAGCTGCAAGGCGTAGAGCGCGGCGATGATCAGGGTGGCATAAGAGAATAGCGCCAGGCCGATATGCACCATCAATTCCGGGCTGGCTTCCAGATGAGTAATGAACTCGCCGGGCATAAAGCTGGCGAAGGCCAGGTTGATCATCGCAAAGCTGTAGACGATCGGCAGCAGGAACCAGCCGCGGTCGCGCGAAGCGACAAAGGTCATCACCGAGCAGATGATCAGGCTGACGATAGAACCAATGTTCAGCAGACTGAGATTCTGCCCGGCGCTGACGTCAAAGATGCGCTGCTGCAGCGCGATGGCGTGGCAAATCAGCGCCACCACCGCCGAGACGAGAGCCAGTCGACGGTATGCGCTGTTCTTCCGCAACAAGCTGGGAATGATCAGTCCAAGGCTGAGCAGGTAGGCCATCAAAGCCACAATGGAGAAAACTGGCATAGCGTTTAATTTTGCTTCGGCGTGGTTAATTGGAGTGTCAGTATAACGTTGCGCGCGTTTCACTCCAACCTATCTCCAACGCTGAGGCAGAGATCCGCCGCGCTTCGTGTTATCATCGGCGCAATTGTGTCGCCGGAGCGGCCTGTCATTACACGTTGAGCATGAGACGATGTTTGAAAATTTAACCGATCGATTGTCGCGCACGTTGCGCAATATCAGCGGCCGCGGGCGGCTGACCGAAGAGAATATCAAGGAAACCCTGCGTGAAGTGCGTATGGCATTGCTGGAAGCGGACGTTGCGCTGCCGGTGGTGCGCGACTTCATCAACCGCGTCAAAGAGAGCGCGGTCGGCCATGAAGTCAACAAGAGCCTGACGCCGGGGCAGGAGTTCGTCAAGATCGTCAAGGGCGAGCTGATCGCCGCGATGGGCGAAGTCAACACCGAGCTGAATCTGGCGGCCCAGCCGCCGGCGGTGGTGCTGATGGCGGGCCTGCAGGGCGCCGGTAAAACAACCAGCGTCGGCAAGCTCGGCAAGTTCCTGAAAGAAAAACAGAAGAAGAAAGTGTTGGTGGTTTCCGCGGACGTTTATCGCCCGGCGGCGATCAAACAGCTGGAAACGCTGGCGGAAGGCGTCGGCATCGATTTCTTCCCGTCTGACGTCAAAGAAAAACCGATCGACATCGTCAATCGTGCGCTGCAACAGGCCAAGCTGAAGTTCTACGATGTATTGATCGTCGATACCGCCGGCCGTTTGCACGTTGACGAAGCGATGATGGACGAGATCAAACAGGTGCACGCGGCGATCAAGCCGGTGGAAACCCTGTTCGTGGTCGACGCCATGACTGGCCAGGACGCCGCCAATACCGCTAAGGCGTTTAACGAAGCGCTGCCGCTGACCGGTGTGGTACTGACCAAGGTCGACGGCGACGCGCGCGGCGGTGCCGCGTTGTCCATCCGTCATATCACCGGCAAGCCGATCAAGTTCCTCGGCGTGGGCGAGAAGACCGAAGCGCTGGAGCCGTTCCACCCGGATCGCGTGGCATCGCGCATCCTGGGCATGGGCGACGTGCTGTCGTTGATCGAAGATATCGAAAGCAAGGTCGACCGCGAGCAGGCGGAGAAACTGGCCAACAAGCTGAAGAAGGGCGACGGTTTCGATCTGACCGACTTCCTCGAGCAGCTCAAGCAGATGCGCAACATGGGCGGCATGGCCAACATGTTGAGCAAGCTGCCGGGCGCGGGCCAGCTGCCGGACAACGTCAAGTCGCAGATGGACGACAAAGTGCTGGTGCGCATGGAGGCGATCATCAACTCGATGACGCTGAAAGAGCGCGCCAAACCGGAAATCATCAAGGGCTCGCGCAAGCGCCGCATCGCAATGGGGGCCGGTATGCAGGTGCAGGACGTCAACCGCTTGCTGAAGCAGTTCGACGAAATGCAGCGTATGATGAAAAAGATGAAGAAAGGCGGTATGGCGAAGATGATGCGCGGCATGAAAGGCATGATGCCGCCGGGCTTCCCAGGCCGCTGATGGGCCTCCGCACGCCGAGTGCGGGCGCTTTCAGCATTCGCCGTTCGCGGTGAAAACCGCCCGAAATTTGACAGGCTGCAAAAGTTGTCCCCTGCGATCGACGCTTTAGATTGCTTTTTGCGCCAAAATGAGTAAAATTTTCGGGCTTTTTATATTGCAACCGGGCCCCGTCCCTCAATGGGGCCCGGCTGTTTTATTAACTAAAGAGGATGTTATGGTAACAATTCGTTTGGCACGTGGCGGCGCTAAAAAGCGTCCGTTCTATCAAGTAGTAGTGACCGACAGCCGCAACGCTCGTGATGGTCGTTTCATCGAGCGCGTAGGCTTCTTCAACCCGATCGCTTCTGGTCAGGCTGAAGCACTGCGTCTGGACCTGGACCGCATCGAGCACTGGGTTGGTCTGGGTGCAACCGTTTCTGATCGCGTTCACGCGCTGATCAAAGACGCTAAGAAAGCAGCTTAATCTGTCGCGGTGGTGGCAATGAGCAAGCAACTCAAACCGGTAGCGCCGATCGCGCCGATTGTACTCGGTAAAATGGGGTCCGCTTACGGCATTCGTGGTTGGCTCAGAGTGTTTTCATCCACCGAAAACGCCGAAAGCATTTTTGACTATCAGCCGTGGTTTATCCAGCAGGCGGGTCAGTGGCAGCATATCGAGTTGGAAGACTGGAAGCGCCACAGTCAGGATCTGATCATCAAGGTCAAAGGCATTGACGATCGGGACGCGGCGAATCTGCTGACTAATCGCGAGATTATGGTGGATTCCGATCAACTTCCTCCGCTGGAAGGTGACGATTACTACTGGAAAGACCTGATGGGCTGCCAGGTAGTCACCACCGCCGGCTACGAGCTGGGTAAAGTCATCGATATGATGGAAACCGGTTCGAACGATGTGATGGTTGTGAAAGCGAACCTGAAAGATGCGTTCGGCATGAAGGAGCGGTTGATTCCGTTTCTTCATGGGCAGGTTATCAAGAAAGTCGATCTCACTGCCCGCGTGATTGAGGCAGATTGGGATCCTGGTTTTTGACCCCCGGATCAAACGGTCGAAGCAAGTGGAATAACGGTAAGGGGATTGGCTTGTGTTCATCGGTATTGTAAGCCTGTTTCCTGAGATGTTCCGCGCTATCACCGATTACGGGGTGACTGGCCGGGCAGTAAAAAATGGCCTGCTGAGCGTGCAGTGTTGGAGTCCTCGCGACTTTACCTACGACCGGCATCGTACCGTGGACGATCGCCCTTACGGCGGCGGCCCGGGAATGCTGATGATGGTGCAACCTTTACGGGAAGCCATTCATGCGGCGAAAGCAGCGGCAGGCGAGGGAGCAAAGGTGATTTATCTGTCACCTCAGGGGCGCAAGCTGGATCAAACCGGCGTGTGCGAACTGGCGGCCAATCAGAAGATGATTCTGGTGTGTGGCCGTTACGAAGGGATAGATGAGCGCGTAATCCAAACCGAAATTGACGAAGAATGGTCAATCGGCGATTACGTTCTCAGCGGCGGGGAACTGCCGGCAATGACCCTGATTGATTCAGTCGCCCGTTTCATACCGGGTGTGCTGGGCCATCAGGCCTCAGCGGAGGAAGACTCCTTCGCCGACGGATTGCTGGACTGCCCGCACTATACCCGCCCAGAGGTGTTGGAAGGGATGGAAGTACCGCCGGTTCTGCTGTCGGGCAACCATGCCGAGATACGTCGCTGGCGCTTAAAGCAGTCGCTGGGCCGAACCTGGCTTAGAAGACCTGAACTTCTAGAAAGCCTAGCTCTGACTGACGAGCAAGCGGTGTTGCTGGCTGAGTTCCAACGTGAACATCAGGCCAGGCAACAGGACTATGAAGGAAACGTCTGACATCAGACGGGACCGATATATCAGTTTACCTAGGGTAAGAGACAAATTATGAGCAACATTATTAAGCAACTTGAACAAGAGCAGATGAAACAAGACGTACCTGCATTCCGTCCGGGTGATTCCGTGGAAGTGAAGGTATGGGTCGTTGAAGGTAGCAAAAAACGTCTGCAGGCATTCGAGGGCGTGGTTATCGCTATCCGTAACCGCGGTCTGCACTCTGCATTCACTGTTCGTAAGATTTCCAACGGCGAAGGTGTTGAGCGCGTATTCCAGACTCACTCCCCAGTAATCGACAGCATTACTGTTAAACGTCGTGGTGCCGTTCGTAAAGCTAAACTGTACTACCTGCGTGAACGTACTGGTAAGTCTGCTCGTATCAAAGAGCGTCTGAACCGCGTTAACTAACGCTGCATCCAAAAGTTAATAGTTATCAGGGGTTGGCCTATGCCAACCCCTTTTTTTATCTGAAAAATCCAGCAGCGTTGCATTTGCGAGATTTGGCCGTGTTGTAGCGACATTAAAAAGCCTGCATCAGCAGGCTTTTTGCATCACAGCGCGGCGGCGCTTTGTTTATGCGGATTCTCCGGCGGGTGCGGCTGCGCCGGGACAATGTCATCGCCGGGCTTGACGATCACCCGAGCAACGGATTCGTGCGTGGCGAACGTGCAGCTGCAGTTGATGTTGCGGCATTGATGGTAACGCTCTTTGGTCGACTCGCTCAGATAGCGACTGGAGCGGGTGTGGGCCACGTGACCGCATAGTGGACAGTGCATCATAAGAACCCCCTTGAACAAATTAAGTGAAATTGTTGTGGCATCACCACTTAGGCAAGCGAGCCCGTCATGATGGGGCAATGCCTTGCAAGCACAGTGCGCGTTCCGTAGCACGTCGCTGTTCCAGCCCTTTGTTTTTCTTTCCGTTTACGTAAATCCAGCGAGGCAACTGATCGCAGGCCTGCCGCCACTGGCGCTGTTGCAGCAGCGCGACCAGCGTTGAGCGGCAGGCTGCGCCGACACCCACGTTGAAGGCGAAGGCGATCACCGCGTCATAGGTTTGTTGCGAGAGCGTATGCGGCAGGCAAGTGGCCATGCCGCGCTCGGTGCGGCGAACATCGTCTATCAAATCCACCGCGGCTTTGCGTTCATCTATCATCTTGTCTGGGATGACGCCAGCAGTGTGTCCAATGCCCTGTGTCCACACCCCGGCGCTACACTGGTAGGGCGACAGGCGGCAGCCTTCGAGATCGGCGATCAGCCTGAGGCCGGCTTCTGAGGTTTGCAGCTCGCCAAATGACGGCAACAGCACGGCGATGGCCAAAACGGTGGCGACGCTGCAGCGCTTAACGATTGCACTCATCGTAAATGTTCCTCCGTGACGCCGCATTGCGTTCAATAGCCTTTAAGATTTGCAGGCTTTTACGTCGGTAGTACCAGTTCACCAGAAACGTGCCGATGCCTACCGCCGCACCCACTAGAAAGGCAATGTCCTGCGGCGACAGCTTGCCGAGCCAGGCGAGAAACAGCGCCATGGCGTAGGTGATGAATGAGGTGATTTTCTCCATAGCTTATGCTCGCTTTGTTTACAGTATCTCGGGAGCTGTGGCGGCCATCGATGCGTTTCTGGCTACACTCTATCGAAATCCATCATGCCCCGAGGCCGTATAATAATTACTGTATATGCATACAGTATTAAGCTATTTGCTAAAGTCGTCAATGGGTGGGATGAATATTTTTAGCAGATTGTGCAAAATATGGCGGCAGGCATAAAAAAAGCCCATCGATGATGGGCTTCGAGAGATTCCGGGCGAGGAGATTACAGGCCGTAAACCAGCGTGACCGAGGTGGTCGTGTCGGTATTCTTAGGCGCTGAGGCCGGTGGTTTGCTGTTGTAGGTCACGGTGTAGGCCACGCGCAGTGAGAAGCGATCGTTGATCGCCACGTTCAATGCGCTTTCCGAGTTCAGCGTGGTTTCCTCGTTCGCCAGCGCGGAAACGCCCTGAATGAACTTGGTGTTGTCGGTCAACTGATAGGAATAGTTGGCCGCACCGTAGGCCAGCCCTTTGGTCGAGCGGCCGCCGCCGTGGTATTCGTCGTGGCGTACGCCGGGACCGAATTCCACCCGCAGGTCGCTGAGCGGCCCGTTGAGGAGTTGACGGCCGTAACCGCCGGTCAGCGTGGAGCGTGAGTCATAACCGTTGAAACGGTCGCTCAGCCAGCTGCCCTGGCCAAACAGGTAGTTGCGGTCGGTCAGGTTATAGCGCGTGCGGCCACCGGCCTGGTACTTTTCGGACGAGCGCACGTTGGAGGAGGTGGTGTTATTGGCCGCCCCCCACAGGCTATACGCCGCGTCGGTATTGAACCAGGTCATATTGGTGTTGGCCAACAGGGTGGAGCTTTGCGAGTTGCCGGACTGGGCGTTGTAGCCAGCCTGCACGTTGCCTTCGAACGGTTTCTTTGCGGTGGCCGGATCGTCCATCGCGGTGAAAAGCGTATTGTCGGCAAGGGCTGAAACACTGGTGAAAGTCGTTAAGCAGCAAATATACAGCGGAAAAGCGCGACGAGCGCGGGAAGAGAGCATCTTGGATCCAGTTGTTAAGGGTGGTTATTGTTGATGACGGTCACATTATATCGGTTCATTTCGGCGACAAAAATAGCCGCCATTAGCTTAAGTTTTTAATTTTTATCCCTCATTTATTCGCTTTTCTTCTACTTAAATTCATCGCTTTCGGCGGCATTTCGTGCTGAGTCTGACGGTATCCGCTGCTGCCCGTTAGTTGACGCCGCGGCGGGCGGCGTATCTTGCCTGTAAAATCAATTGTACATATATGTTTACGAATTGGGGTTTCCGTCGGGAAGGCGTACAGGTGCGTTTCGACGATCTTGTTTTTTATGTATATAATTGATTTTGTTTAATTTTATTTTAATTTATTGATATTTATATGCGTGCATTTCCATCGGATTAATCACGGTAATTTTTTATTTACGGATATTGGATTGAAAACTTTACAACCCGTGGTAAGGTAGAGCCCTGAAACGCTCAATGTTCCATTTCAACGCATAACGCCAAACGACAGGAATAGCATCATGCAAAAAGACGCGCTCAATAACGTACACATCAGTGCAGAACAGGTTCTCATCACGCCGGAGGAGCTGAAGAACCAGTTCCCGCTTAGCGCCGACGACGAAAATGAAATCGCCACCGCGCGCAACACCATCGCCAATATTTTGCAGGGGTGCGATCACCGTCTGTTGGTCGTGTGCGGGCCTTGTTCGATCCACGATCCGGATGCGGCATTGGACTACGCCCGTCGTTTGAAGACCCTGGCGGCTGACTTGAGCGATCAGCTGTATATCGTTATGCGCGTCTATTTTGAAAAACCCAGAACCACTGTCGGCTGGAAAGGTTTGATCAACGATCCGTACATGGACGGTTCGTTTGACGTTGAAGCAGGCTTGCATATCGCGCGTCGCCTGTTGCTGGATCTGGTGGGCATGGGCTTGCCGTTGGCTACCGAAGCGTTGGATCCGAACAGCCCGCAGTACCTGGGGGACTTGTTCAGCTGGTCGGCGATCGGTGCGCGTACCACCGAATCGCAGACCCACCGTGAAATGGCTTCCGGTCTGTCGATGCCGGTCGGGTTCAAAAACGGCACCGACGGCAGCCTGGGCACCGCCATCAACGCCATGCGCGCCGCCGCTATGCCGCACCGCTTTGTCGGCATCAACCAGGCGGGCCAGGTTTGCCTGCTGCAGACGCAGGGCAACCCGGACGGGCACGTGATCCTGCGCGGCGGTAAAACCCCGAACTACAGCGCCGAGCACGTTGCGGCCTGTGAAAAACAGATGCTCGAGGCGGGACTCCATCCGTCCTTGATGATAGATTGCAGCCATGGCAACTCGAATAAAGACTATCGCCGTCAGCCGGCGGTGGCCGAGTCCGTGGTGGAGCAGATCAAGGCGGGTAACCGCTCGATCACCGGCATTATGCTGGAGAGCCATCTGCATGAGGGCAATCAGTCTTCCGAACAGCCGCGTGCAGACATGCGTTACGGCGTATCCGTCACCGACGCCTGCATCGACTGGGAGAGCACGGAAACGCTGCTGCGCCACATGCATCAGGAACTCGGCGCTGCGCTGACGGCACGCACGGGAGAAAAGTAAGTTATGGTGGCAGAACTGACCGCGCTGCGCGATCAAATCGACGAGGTGGACAAAGCGTTGCTGGATCTGCTGGCGAAACGCCTGCATCTGGTAGCGGAAGTGGGGGAGGTGAAAAGCCGCCACGGTTTACCGGTTTATGTGCCGGAGCGCGAGGCGGCGATGCTGGCCTCGCGCCGTCAGGAGGCGGAAAACCTCGGGGTGCCGCCGGATTTGATCGAAGACGTCTTGCGCCGCGTGATGCGCGAATCGTACGTCAGCGAGAACGATAAAGGTTTTAAAACCCTGTGCCCGCAGCTGCGGCCGATCGTCATCATCGGCGGCAACGGCCAGATGGGCCGGTTGTTCAACCGTCTGCTGACGCTGTCGGGTTATCAGGTCAGGGTATTGGATCAGGAGGATTGGCCTCAGGCGGAGCAGCTGTTGGCCGACGCCGGCATGGTGATCGTCAGCGTGCCGATCCATGTGACAGAGCAGGTGATAAGCCATCTGCCGCCGTTGCCCGACGACTGTATTCTGGTGGATCTGGCGTCGGTGAAGAACCGTCCGCTGCATGCGATGCTGGCGGTACACAGCGGCCCGGTGGTGGGGCTGCACCCGATGTTTGGTCCGGACGTGGGCAGCGTGGCGAAGCAGGTCGTGGTTTACTGCGATGGCCGCCAACCGGAGGCTTACCAGTGGCTGCTTGAACAGCTGCAGGTGTGGGGGGCGCGGCTGCATCGTATCAGCGCGGTCGAACACGATCAGAATATGGCGTTTATTCAGGCGCTGCGGCACTTCGCCACCTTCGCCTACGGGCTGCACCTGGCGGAAGAGAACGTGCAACTGGAGCAGCTGCTGGCGCTCTCCTCGCCGATCTACCGGCTGGAGCTGGCGATGGTTGGCCGCCTGTTCGCGCAGGATCCGCAGCTGTATGCCGACATCATCATGTCGTCGGAAGAAAACGTGGCGTTAATCAAACGCTACTACCAGCGCTTCGGCGAGGCGATAAAGCTGTTGGAGCATGGAGACAAACAGGCGTTTATCGACAGTTTTCGCAAGGTGGAACACTGGTTCGGCGATTACGCCCAGCGTTTCCTGGTGGAGAGCCGCACGTTGTTGCGGCAGGCCAACGACAGCCGGCAGTAAAAACAACGGCGGTAAGTAAAATGAAGGGTTCGGCTTGGCCGAACCCTTTTTTATCGCGTCAGGAAGGGTTGACCGGCACTACGGTGTCGCTCGGGTAACAGCCCAGCACCTTTAGCGAGCGGGTGATCGACGCCAGATCGCGCAGCGCTTTCTGCATCGCGTCGGCGCGCAGGTTGGCCTGCACATCGATATAAAACATCTCTTCCCACGGATTGCCGTTGATCGGGCGCGACTCAAGCTTGGTCATGATGATGCCGTTGTCGCGCAGCACCAGCAGCGCTTCGACCAACGCGCCGGATTGCTGACCGGTCGCCATGATCAGCGTGGTTTTGGCCGGCACCTGTTCGGAGACGTCGATCGCTTTACGCGCCAGGACGATAAAACGGGTGATGTTTTGCTGCTGGTTGGCGAGGTTGTGTTCCAGCACCTGCAGACCGTACAGCGCGCCACCGGCCTCGCTGCCCAGTGCGGCCACCTTCGGCGAATTCAGCTTGGCGACTTTCTCCATCGCGGCGGCCGTGCTTTCGGTGTATTCGATTTTCCAGTGCGGGAAGCGGTTAAGGAACTGGCTGCACTGCTGGAACGGCTGCGGATGGCTGTAGACGGTTTCAATCTGGCTAAGATCGCTGTCGCCGGCCACCAGAACGCAGTGGTTGATCGGGTTGGTCAGTTCACCGACGATCGACAGACTGGTGTGCTGCAGCAGATCGTACACCTCGTTAATCGAGCCGGAGCTGGTATTCTCGATCGGCAGGATCGCGTAGTCCGCCTGGCCGGTTTCCACTTGGGCGAAGATATCCTGAAACTTCTGGCAGCCACATTCGATCAGCTGATCAAAGTGGCGTGCGGCGTATTGGCGCGCCGCCAGATGCGAGTAAGAGCCTTTCGGGCCGAGGAAGGCGATGCGGGCGGAGTGTTGGCTGACGGGATTGAGCTGGTGCTGCAGCAGCGCTTGTTGGGTCAGAACGGAGTCTTCAATGATCAGTTGGAACAGGCGAGTGACGTAGAAACCGTCCAGGTCGTAAGGCTTGGCGGCGGCGATCAGCGCATCCAGCAGATCGCGCTCGCGCTCTTTGTCGCGGATCGGGCGGTGAGAGTGCAGCTTGGTCTTGCCGACTTCGATCGCCAGCTCACGGCGTTCCGCCAGCAGGGCCAACAGTTTCAAGTCCAGTGCGCTAATGCGCTCGCGCAGCACCAATAACGGGTTGTCAGTCATAATCAGCTTCCGCCTTCAGTTCTTATTCGTTGTAAAACAGCCATAAAAAAAGCCCCCTGTTTCCAGGAGGCCTTGTTGTTCGTCTTCGCATTTTTTCTCACACGACGAAACGCCTCCCAGTCAGGGGAAGGTAAAAAAGAATGCGAAGAAAAACGGTGTACGTAGCATGGTCTACCCAAGGTTGATGCGAACAGGTTTTAAAGTAACCGCTGGCTTTTACCCCGTCAACAAAAATACCCGACAAAAAACGCGCCCTCAGGCGCGTTTGATGCGGCAACCGCAGTCGGACTCGGACAGTTATTCTTCTTCCGGTGTGACTTCCGGCACGATGTCTTTCACGCTGGCATTGCAGCGGCGCGCTTCGCCTTTGTGCTGCACCTTGTTCAGCTGGCGCTCCAGCTTGGCGATCAGCTCGTTAACGGCGGTATACATGTCGTCATGTTTGGCGCTGGCGACCAGCGGGCCGTTAGGCGTGGTAATGGTAGCGTCGGCGACAAACCCCTGCGGTTCTTTGGATAAGACAATATGCGGGTTTATCAGCTGGGTCTGCCATTTTTCCAGTTTGGTGAGACGGTCTTCGACGTGATTGCGGATTGCGGGAGTGATATCCATTTGTTTGCTGGTAATGTTCAATGTCATATAGCTTACCTCTCTGTCTTTCCGTCTTGGTGAATCCAGCATACCCCGCTTTTTGTTTAAATGCGTGATGTAAATCACGATTTTTTGTCACTTTTTGCAAAGTTAGTTCAATCTGTGATTCAGCATCTGAATTGGCTATCTAATGCTTGAGAGTTGCCGCCGGATGGCGCATTATCGATGAGTTGACCGGTGAGGAGCGCTAGCTAACACCGTGTTTTCACTTGTGTATTTCCCCAGTGAAAACCCGGTCGACGCCAATGAAAACGGCAGCCGAGGCTGCCGTTTTGTTTTTCTGCCGTTGCCGACGCGCGCTTATTGCGGGTTGGCGGCGATCACTTTGGCCACTTTGTCCGCCTGGCCGTTCAGCTGCAGCTGCTTGTAGGCATTTTCCATCAGCGGCAACACGTCGTGCGTCGCTTTGGTATCCGGGAATTCACGCAACATCTGCTCGGCGCGATTAACGACCGCGACGTAAGCACCGCGTTTAGTGTAGTATTCCGCCACCGAAAGCTCATACTTGGCCAAGCGGTCTTTCAGATACACCAAACGCTTATTGGCGTCGGTCGCGTATTGGCTGTTCGGGTATTGCTGAATCAACTGGCTGAAGTCGCGGAACGCAGCGCGAGCGTGCTGAGGATCGCGATCCGAGCGGTCAACCCCGAAGAAGCCCTGCAGTGCGCTGTCATCGAGCGCCATGTCGGTCAGGCCGCGCATGTACATCACGTAATCGATGTTCGGGTGCGTCGGGTTCAGACGCATGAAGCGATCGATGGATGCCTGAGCCATCGGCAAGTCGGCAGCCTTATAGTAGGCGTAAATCAAATCCAGCTGGACCTGCTGGGAATACGGCCCGAAAGGATAGCGGTTATCTAACGCTTCGAGTTGCGTAATCGCGCCCTTGAAGTTACCGTCCTGCAGTTTTTGCTGCGCGGTAGCATAGATTTCCGAAGGTGGGTTGTCGGGAACCGCATCCTTGGATGTGGAGCAACCTGCCAGCGCCAGGCTCAACGTGGCTGCCGCCACCAGATATTTCATACGCGTCATGACGTTTTGATTATCCTCAGGGTGTTATTCCGGGAGACTGTCCGTTAAGCTCCCGACAAAGACCAGGTACAATAGCACATTATATTAAACGGCATCGCCGTGAAAACCCAACGTTAACGAAGAAGCTGCATATGGCACAACAAGTACAACTCACCGCAACGGTGGCCGAATCTCAACTCGGACAACGTTTAGATCAGGCTTTGGCCGAATTGTTCCCTGATTATTCACGATCTCGCATAAAAGAGTGGATCCTGGGCGATCGGGTGAAGGTCAATGGCAAAACGTCAAATAAACCGAAAGAGAAGGTGCTGGGCGGAGAGACCGTCGCCATCGATGCACAGATTGAAGAAGAGGCGCGTTGGGAGCCGCAGGATATCGCGCTGGATATCGTCTATGAAGACAGCGACATCCTGGTGATCAACAAGCCGCGCGATTTGGTGGTGCACCCTGGCGCCGGTAACCCGGACGGCACCGTGCTCAATGCGCTGCTGTATCATTACCCGGAAATCGCCGACGTGCCGCGCGCCGGCATCGTGCACCGTCTGGATAAAGACACCACCGGCCTGATGGTGGTGGCGAAAACCGTGCCGGCGCAAACCCGGCTGGTGGAAGCGCTGCAGGCGCGTGAAATCACCCGTGAATACGAAGCGGTGGCGATCGGCACCATGACCGCCGGCGGCACGGTAGAAGAGCCTATCGCGCGCCATTCCACCAAGCGTACCCACATGGCGGTGCATCCGATGGGTAAACCGGCGGTAACGCACTACCGCATCATGGAGCATTTCCGTGCGCACACCCGCCTGCGTCTGCGCCTGGAAACCGGCCGTACTCACCAGATCCGCGTACACATGGCTTATATCAGCCATCCGCTGGTGGGCGATCCGCTGTACGGCGGCCGTCCACGTCCGCCGAAAGGCGCTTCGGAAGCCTTCATCAACACGCTGCGCGGCTTTGACCGTCAGGCGCTGCACGCCACCATGCTGCGTTTGTATCATCCGATCAGCGGTATCCAGATGGAGTGGCATGCGCCGCTGCCGCAGGACATGGTCGATCTGATCAACGCGCTGAAGGCGGACACCGAAGAATTCAAAGATCAGATGGATTGGTAATGAACCCGCTCATTCTGCCCGACTGGCCGTTGCCTCACGGCGTTAAAGCGTGCAGCACCACGCGCGGCGGCGGCGTCAGCTTGCCGCCTTATGACTCGTTGAATCTCGGTACCCACGTCGGTGACGAAGAGCAAGCGGTGAAGCGCAATCGGGAAAGGTTGGTTACCGCCGCCGGCTTGCCACAGATGCCGGTATGGCTCGAGCAGGTACACGGCACCCGTGTGGTGCCGTTGACGGGGCATCCGCCAGCCGATCTGCGGGCGGATGCGGTGTACAGCAACGTACCGGGGCAGGTGTGTGCAGTGATGACGGCGGATTGCCTGCCGGTGCTGTTCTGTTCGCAGCACGGCGACGAAGTGGCCGCCGCGCATGCCGGTTGGCGTGGGCTTTGCCACGGCGTGCTGGAACAAACCGTGGCGGCGTTCAGCGCCGCGCCGGGCCAGATCAGCGCCTGGCTGGGGCCGGCGATCGGTCCGCAGCAGTTTGAGGTCGGGTCGGAGGTGCGCGCCGCTTTCATGGCGGAAGATGCTAAAGCCGCGTTGGCATTTACGCCGCACGGCGATAAGTTTTTGGCTAATATCTACTTGCTGGCTCGCCAACGCTTGTTGCGTGCAGGCGTTCAGGCCATCTTTGGCGGCGGCCGCTGCACGGTTAACGAAACGAGCCATTTTTTCTCCTATCGACGCGATGGAATAACCGGACGTCTGGCAAGTTTAATCTGGCTGATATAACCTATTGAATTAGGACGATCCAACGACGCATGGCGTTGTACCGAAAATTTAGCGTCGAGATAACCTTGAAAATTTGAGGGATGACCTCATTTAATCTCCAGTAGCAATTTCGACCCATCTTGGAGGTGTTATGCGTCTGGATCGTCTTACCAACAAATTCCAGCTTGCCCTCGCCGATGCCCAGTCACTAGCCCTTGGGCACGACAACCAGTTTATTGAACCGCTACATCTGATGAGCGCCCTGCTCAATCAGGAAGGGGGCACGGTTCGTCCACTTTTAACTTCCGCAGGTATCGATGCCGGGCGCGTGCGCACCGAAATCGAACAGGCGCTGTCCCGTTTACCGCAGGTAGAAGGCACCGGTGGCGACGTTCAACCGTCTCACGAGCTGGTGCGCGTTTTGAACCTGTGCGACAAGCTGGCACAGAAGCGTGCGGACAAATTCATTTCTTCCGAGCTGTTTGTGCTTGCGGTGCTGGAAGACCGCGGCTCGTTGACCGAATTGTTGAAAGCGGCCGGCGCAACGGCCGACAAAATCAGCAAAGCCATTGAACAAATGAGAGGCGGTGACAGCGTGGAAGACCAAGGCGCCGAAGACCAGCGGCAGGCATTGAAGAAATACACGATCGATCTGACCGAACGCGCCGAGCAGGGCAAACTTGACCCGGTGATCGGCCGTGACGAAGAGATCCGCCGCACCATCCAGGTGCTGCAACGCCGTACCAAAAACAACCCGGTGCTGATCGGCGAACCTGGCGTGGGTAAAACCGCCATCGTCGAAGGCCTGGCGCAACGCATCATCAACGGCGAAGTGCCGGAAGGGCTGAAGCATAAGCGCGTATTGTCCCTCGATATGGGCGCCTTGATCGCCGGTGCCAAATACCGCGGCGAGTTTGAAGAGCGCCTGAAAGGCGTGCTCAACGATCTGGCCAAGCAGGAAGGTAGCGTTATCCTGTTTATCGACGAACTGCACACCATGGTCGGCGCCGGTAAGGCGGATGGCGCGATGGATGCGGGCAACATGCTCAAGCCGGCGCTGGCGCGCGGCGAACTGCACTGCGTCGGTGCCACCACGCTGGATGAGTACCGCCAATATATAGAGAAGGATGCGGCCCTCGAACGTCGTTTCCAGAAAGTGTATGTGGCGGAGCCGAGCGTGGAAGACACCATCGCTATCCTGCGCGGCCTGAAAGAGCGTTACGAACTGCACCACCATGTGCAGATCACCGACCCGGCCATCGTGGCGGCGGCAACGCTTTCGCACCGTTATATCGCCGATCGTCAATTGCCGGACAAGGCTATCGACCTGATCGACGAAGCGGCGTCCAGCATTCGTATGCAGATGGATTCCAAGCCGGAATCGCTCGACAGGCTTGAACGCCGCATCATTCAGTTGAAGCTGGAACAACAGGCGTTGAATAAAGAGTCTGACGACGCCAGCAAGAAACGCCTGGACATGCTCAGCGACGAGCTGGGACAGAAAGAGCGCGAATATTCGGAGCTGGAAGAAGAGTGGAAAGCGGAAAAAGCCTCGCTCTCCGGCACCCAGAACATCAAGGCTGAACTCGAGCAGGCCAAAATCACCCTGGAGCAGGCGCGCCGCGTCGGCGATCTGGGGCGGATGTCAGAACTGCAGTACGGCAAAATCCCTGAGCTGGAGAAACAGCTCGCTGCCGCCACGCAGGCCGAAGGCAAGAGCATGAAACTGCTGCGCAATCGGGTGACCGATGCGGAGATTGCCGAAGTGCTGGCGCGTGCGACCGGTATACCGGTTGCCAGAATGCTGGAAGGGGAGCGTGACAAACTGCTGCGCCTGGAGCAAGAGCTGCATTCGCGGGTTATTGGCCAGGACGAAGCGGTCAGCGCGGTTTCTAATGCGATCCGCCGCAGTCGCGCCGGGTTGTCCGATCCTAACCGGCCGATCGGTTCGTTCCTGTTCCTCGGCCCGACCGGGGTGGGGAAAACCGAGCTCTGCAAAGCGCTGGCTTCGTTCCTGTTCGACAGCGACGACGCCATGGTGCGTATCGACATGTCCGAATTTATGGAGAAACACTCCGTTTCGCGTCTGGTCGGCGCGCCTCCGGGTTATGTCGGCTATGAAGAGGGCGGCTACCTGACGGAAGCCGTGCGCCGCCGGCCTTATTCGGTGATTCTGCTGGATGAAGTCGAGAAAGCGCACCCGGACGTATTCAATATTCTGTTGCAGGTGTTGGATGATGGCCGACTGACCGATGGTCAAGGCCGCACCGTCGATTTCCGCAATACCGTGGTGATCATGACGTCCAACCTGGGTTCCGATCTGATCCAGGAGCATTTCGGTCAGATGAACTACGCACAGATGAAAGAGTCGGTGATGGAGATGGTGAGTCACCACTTCCGTCCGGAATTTATCAACCGTATCGACGAAGTGGTGGTGTTCCATCCATTGGGCGAGAAACACATTGCTGCAATCGCCAAGATTCAGCTGTCGCGTCTGTACAAGCGTTTGGAAGAGCGCGGTTACGAAGTGACCATGACCGAACCGGCGCTGGCGCTGTTGAGCAAAACCGGTTACGACCCTGTGTATGGTGCGCGTCCGTTGAAACGCGCTATTCAGCAGGAGATCGAGAACCCGCTGGCGCAGCAAATCCTGTCCGGTAAGCTGATCCCCGGCAAGCTGGTCACGCTGGATGTGGAAAACGACCATATCGTTGCACGCCAATAGCGGCAATCAAGCGTAATGTAATAAAAAAGATGAAAGGGAGCGGTGACCGCTCCCTTTTCTTTATCTTCGTTTGTCCCTATTTACAGGGTTTGCCGCTGCTACTGTGCTAAAACCGGTATTTTTTGACTAATAAACATCCTAAAAAGGCGTTTTTGGTGATTATTTGAA
>DWQP01000008.1:0-98086 GCA_018237385.1 Apodemia murphyi | reverse complement strand
GATCGATGGTCATGCCGCGGCGCTTTTCTTCCGGCAGGCGATCCGCGTTGATCCCGGAGATCGCCTGCAGCAGGGTGGTTTTGCCATGATCGACATGCCCGGCGGTGGCGATAATCATGAGGCGCTCAGCGCTGCGATCAGCGCCCCCTCCTGTTCCAGACAGCGCAGATCCAGCCACAGCCGGCCGTCGCCGAGGCGGCCGATCACCGGCTGCGGCAGGCGGCGCCAGCGCTCGGCCAACGCCTCCAGCGTGGCGCCGCGGCCGTCGCGCGGCGTGAAGGTCAGCGCATAGCTGGGCAGGCGATCCACCGGCAGCGAGCCGCTGCCAATCTGCGACCAGCACGGTTCGGCGCGCAGGTCGAAATCGGCGGTGAACCGTGGCGTCAGCGCCGCCAGCAGCCGCTCGGCCGCCTGTTGCATCTCCTGCTGCGGGCGGGTCAGCAGCCGCAGCGTCGGCAGCTGCTCAGCCAGTTTTTCCGGCTGCAGATAGAGCCGCAGCGTGGCCTCCAGGGCCGCCAGCGTCAGCTTGCCGACGCGCAGCGCGCGCTTGAGCGGATGCTGCTGCAGGCGAGCGATCAGCGCCTTTTTGCCGACGATGATGCCGGCCTGCGGGCCGCCCAGCAGCTTATCGCCGGAGAACGTCACCAGATCGACACCGGCGGCCAGCAGCCGCTGCGGCATCGGTTCGGCAGGCAGGCCGTACTGCGCCATGTCGATCAGCGAGCCGCTGCCCAGATCGGTGGCGGTCGGCACGCCCTGTTCGGCCCCGAGCAGCGCCAGTTCGGCCTCGTCGACCGCCGTGGTAAAGCCCTGAATGCTGTAGTTGCTGGTGTGTACCTTCATCAACAGGCCGGTCTGCTCGTTGATGGCCTGGCGGTAATCCTTCAGATGGGTGCGGTTGGTGGTACCGACCTCCACCAGTTGGCAGCCCGCCTGGCGCATCACGTCGGGTATGCGGAACGCGCCGCCGATCTCCACCAGCTCGCCGCGCGACACCACCACCTCTTTGCCGGGGGCGATCGCCGCCAGCATCAGCAGCACCGCCGCCGCGTTGTTATTGACGATACAGGCGTCCTCCGCGCCGGTCAGCCGGCACAGCAGATCCGCCACCGCCCGATCGCGATGGCCGCGCCCGGCACCGTCCAGATCGTATTCCAGCGTCACCGCCTCCCCCATCACCGCGCTTACCGCGTCCTTCACCGGTTGCGCCAGCAGGGCGCGCCCGAGGTTGGTGTGCAGCACGGTGCCGCTGAGGTTGAACACCGGCAGCAAAGCCGGGCGTTGCTGCCGGGCCAGCTCCGCCCGCAGCGCCTGCGGCCAGTCGTGGCACCAGGCGGGTAAACGTTGCCGTTGCCTGATCGCGGCGCGCGCCTCGGCCTGCAGCCGGCGCAGCAGTTCGCCGATCAGCGTCTGGCCATGCTGCGCCACCAGCGGTTCAATCGCGGGTTCTCGCAGCAGGCGGTCGATGGCGGGCAGTTGGCTGTAAAGAAGGTGGGATTCAGTGCTCATGGTCGCTCGGTTTTCAGTTTAGACGTATCGGCATAGCAAAACCCCGCCGCGGCGGGGGAGAAAAAAGCTCAGGGAGGCGAGGTGCGGGCGAAGCTTTCGCGGGCAAACAGGCGTTCGGCCAGCTTGACCAGCGCCGGGCGCTCGACGCACCAGTTGGGCAGGATGCGGCGGAAATTGAGGTAGCCCAGCGCGCAGCCGGTGGCGATATCCGCCAGCGTCAGCCGCTCGGCATTGAGCCACGTTTTTTCCCGCGCCAGCGCCTCCAGCGCATCCAACCCCTGCGTCAGCTTGTCACGCTGGCGCAGCATCCAGTTTTCGTCCTGTTTTTCCGGCGCGCGCCGGCTTTCGCGAAACAGGGTCGCCGCCGCTTCGGTCACGCCGTCCGCCAGCGCCGCCACCTGGCGAACGCGCAACGCGGCGGCGCGATCGGCCGGCAAGAACGCCGGCTCCATCGCCAGCAGCTCAAGGTATTCGGCCACGATCGGCGAGTCGTAAAACACCTCGCCGTCATCGGCGATCAGCACCGGCACCTTGGCGAGCGGGTTCAGCTCCTTCACCCGGCTGCCGGGCTCGTACGGCGGATCGTTGACGAATTCGAACGCGATCCCCTTCTCCAGCAGCATCACGGAAATCTTGCGCACAAAGGGACTGGTGTAACTGCCGATAAGCTTCATCCGTTCTCCTCCGCTTCGTCCTGGCCCCGGTGCGGCGCCCTTACTTCACCGCCAGGGTATCGATAATCCGCTGCACCAGCGCCTGGTGCACTTCCGGCATTTTGGCCGGCGACAGCATTTGCAGCGTCACCACCCGCTTGTTGAACACCGTCAGCACCAGCGTGGACACCACCTTCTGCCCGTTGACGGTCTGCTCGGTATCCACCCGGCGAAACTTCTGTTTGCCGACGGTGAAGTTCTCTTCTTTGGTGGTCTGGATATTCTGATAGCGCTCGGCCAGCACCGTGATGGCGCTCTGCGCCAGCTCTTTCAGCATTTTGTCGCTGGTGTTGAGCTTCATGTCGTCCGGCGGGATCACCTCGGACGAAACCGCGCTCTGGCGCGACTTGCCATCAAGGAAGCGCTGAATGGTGGAGGTGCTGTCGTTGATGATGCCACTGTTCAGCGTCTGATCGCTAAAGCCCGGCGGCAGCTCGAAGGTGATTTTGCCCTTCTGCAGCGACACGTTCAGCCCCGGCGGCGCAGGTGGGGTTTCTACCGGCGCAGGCGGAGGTGGCGCGGGCTGCGTCACGGTCGGCTTGGTGTCCGGTGGCGGCACCGCCGGTTTGGTGTCGTCCTTGTTGTCGCAGGCCGCCAGTCCCATCGCCAGCACGGCGACCGCGGTCAGTTTTGCCAGGGTGTTTAACATCGTGGTTCCTTTCGCTTGGCGCGTTATGGCCTAAACGTAGCAACTCGCCCGGGCGAATGCCAGAAGCCCGTGCTGAAATTGCTGGTCCGGCCCCGCGCGAACGGGGCCGGGCGGTTACTCCGCCGGGAACAGGAACGGATTGATGCTGCTGCGGCCGAAGCCTTCTTCTTCCATGCGGGCGTCCAGCACCAGCGAAGCCAGATCGTCGGCCACCGCTTCGACCTGCGGGTCTTTTTCCTGATAGAGGATCTTCAGGTAAGTGCCGCAGTCGCCGCAGCTCTCCGCCTTCACCGCCGCCTGCTCGCTGTCCAGCGACCAGTAGTTGAGATCGCGGGTCTGCTCGCAGTTGCTGCACTTCACCCGCACCACGTGCCATTCACTTTCGCACAGGTTGCAGTGCAGGTAGCGCAGGCCGTTGACGGTGCCGATATGCACCATGCTGGAGACCGGGATGCTGCCGCACACCGGGCAGAACTGGCGCTGCTCCCCGTATTCGGCGCGCGCCTTGCCGGGGATCAGGCTGGCCATCTGCGCCCAATAGAGCGACAGCGCGGCCCAGAGGAACGGCGCCTTCTCGCTGCCCACCTTGCCGAACTCGCGGTTGAGCAAGGCGTCGGCCATCAGCTCCAGCTCGTGCGCCGAGGCCTTCTCCAGGTTGTCCAGCACCGCCAGAATGTGCTCCGGCGCCTGCGGGCGCAGCTCGGCGATCAGCGACGTCAGCAGCTTGCGCCAGTGCTCGCTGCGCGGGAACACGCTCAGATCGAGCGGCGGTTTGCCGCTGGCGGCGCCCTGCGCCAGCGCTTCGCTCAGATCGAGCTGCAGCGGGTTATCGTGCAGCGCATGCTGTTGCGCCTGCGCCAGCTCGGCGGCGAAGTTCAGGTAGTCGCCCAGCGGATTGTCGACCGCCAGCTGGCGCAGACGTTCGGCGCGGCGGCTGTAGAGGCTTTTCAGGTTGGCGAAAAGTAACGGCGGGATGTTCTCCGCCGCTGTGGACTTCTCACGCTGTGCCCCTAACTGCTCTTTAGGAACGATGCGGATACTCATCAGGGTTTGTCTTCCTGTCGTTTCTCGCGGACCTCACGGTACCAGCGCGGATGATGTTTCTTGGCCCAGGCCGCCGGCACCCAGCCTTCCACCATCGCGGTAATGGTGCCTTTTACCCACAATGCGGCGTAAATATGCACCATAATCACGATAATCAGGCCGACCGCGGCCAGCGAATGCACCAGCAGCGCGATGCGGATCAGCGGGATGGAGAACGACGGCGCAAAATACGGCCGCCAGATCACCACGCCGCTGGCCAGCAGCAGCATCAGGCTGATAATCGCCGCCCAGAACACGCACTTCTGGCCGAAATTATAGCGCCCGGTGTCACCCACTTCCTCGTTCATGGCGATTTTGTGGATGTTCTTGGCCCAGACGATATCTTCCCGGTTGATCAGGTTATGCTTCCAGTAGCGCAGGAACATCAGCAGGAACGCGGCAAACATGATCACCCCGACAAACGGGTGCAGAATGCGCGCCAGCTGCGGCGTCCCGAAGATGTTCATCAGCCAGTTGAAGGAGGGGAAGAAGAACCCCAGCCCGCTGATGGCGGCGAACACGAAGCAGAACGCCACGATCCAGTGGTTGATGCGCTCGGGTGCGCTGTAACGCTGAATGGGCTTTTCCTTTCTCATTTGCGCGTCTCCTCGTCGTGCGACTCGTCGTGCTCGTCCTCATCGTCGACGCGGTTAGGCCCGACGCCGACATAGTGGAACACGCTGGCCGCGAAGGTGGCGGCAAAGCCGATGGCCGCCAGGGGTTTCCACACGCCCTTCCAGAAGGTCACCGCCGGGCTGATGCTCGGGTTGTCCGGCAAACCGTGGTACAGCTGCGGTTTGTCGGCGTGGTGCAGCACGTACATCACGTGCGTGCCGCCCACCCCCGCCGGATCGTACAGACCGGCGTTCTGGTAGCCGCGGGTATTCAGCTCGCTGACGCGATCCGCCGCCACCTGCTTCATCGCTTCCTTGGTGCCGAAGTGAATGGCGCCGGTCGGGCAGGTTTTCACGCAGGCCGGTTCCTGGCCGACGTCCACGCGGTCGACGCACAGGGTGCACTTGTACACCCGGTTGTCGTCCTTGTTCATGCGCGGTACGTCGAACGGGCAGCCGGCGATGCAGTAGCCGCAGCCGATGCAGTGCTCGGACTGGAAGTCGACGATGCCGTTGGCGTACTGAATGATCGCGCCTTCCGACGGGCAGGCCTTCAGGCAGCCCGGATCGGCGCAGTGCATGCAGCCGTCCTTGCGGATCAGCCATTCCAGCTTGCCGTTTTCCTCCACCTCGGAGAAGCGCATCACCGTCCACGACTTGGCGGTCAGATCGGCGGGGTTATCGTACACCCCGACGTTGTGCCCCACTTCGTCGCGGATGTCGTTCCATTCGGAACAGGCCACCTGACAGGCCTTGCAGCCGATACAGGTGGTGACATCGATCAGCTTGGCCACTTCTTCCTGGTGGTCACGGGCGCGCGGCGCCGGCGTGAAACCATTGGTGGCGGATTTACGAATGATGTCTTGAGATTGCATGGCCATAATTCGTCTCCGTTACACCTTTTCCACGTTGACCAAGAACGCCTTGAACTCCGGCGTTTGCGTATTGGCGTCGCCGACGAACGGCGTCAGCGTGTTGGCGATAAAGCCTTTCTTCGCCACCCCTTCGTAACCCCAGTGGATTGGGATGCCGATGGTGTCGACTTCCTGGCCGTGCACCTGCAGCGTGCGAATACGCTTGGTCACCACCGCCTTGGCCTTGATGTAGCCGCGGTTGGAGCTGACCTTCACGGTGTCGCCCTGCTTGATGCCCTTCTTCTCCGCCAGCTTCTCGCCGATCTCCACGAACTGCTCCGGCTGCGCGATGGCGTTCAGCCGCGCGTGCTTGGTCCAGTAGTGGAAGTGCTCGGTCAGACGATAGGTGGTGCCGACATACGGGAACTTGTCGGATTTGCCCATCGCCGCCAGATCGTCCTTGAACACGCGCGCCGCCGGGTTGGACACCACGTTCGGGTGCAGCGGGTTGGTGCCGAGCGGCGTTTCGAACGGCTCGTAGTGTTCAGGGAACGGCCCTTCCGCCATCTTGTCGGTGGCGAACAGGCGGCCCATGCCTTCTGGCTGCATGATGAACGGCCCGACGTCGCTGCCCGGCGCGGCGGTGCTGTAGTCCGGGATATCGGCCCCGACCCACTTGGCGCCGTCCCACTCCAGCAGTTGGCGTTTCGGATCCCACGGTTTCCCCTGCGGGTCCGCCGAGGCGCGGTTGTACAGAATGCGGCGGTTGAGCGGCCATGCCCAGGCCCAGCCCAGCGTATTGCCGAGGCCGGACGGATCGGCGTTGTCGCGCCGCGCCATCTGGTTGCCGGCCGGCGTCCAGCTGCCGGCGAAGATCCAGCAGCCGCTGGCGGTGGTGCCGTCGTCGCGCAGCTGCGCAAACGAGCTGAGCAACTCGCCTTTTTTCACCAGCACTTTGCCGTCGGCATCCAGCAGATCCGCCAGCGCCTTGCCGTTGTTTTCCTGCGCTACCTCTTCCGGCGCCGGGTTGTCCGGCGTCAGGTAGTCCCAGGTCATGTTCAGCACCTGTTCCGGCACCGCACCGCCGTCGCGTGCATACATCTCGCGCAGGCGGCTGAAGATGCCCGCCAGGATCTCGCCGTCGTTCAGCGCTTCGCCCGGGGCGTCTGCGCCTTTCCAGTGCCACTGCAGCCAACGGCCGGAGTTGACGATCGAGCCGTTCTCTTCGGCGAAGCAGGTAGACGGCAGGCGGAACACTTCGGTCTGGATCTGCGAAGGATCCACCTCGTTGAACTCGCCGTGGTTCTGCCAGAAGTTGGAGGTCTCGGTGTTCAACGGATCGATGGTCACCAGGAACTTCAGCTTGGACAGCGAAGCCACCACCTTGTTTTTGTTCGGGAACGACGCCACCGGGTTAAAGCCCTGGCAGAAGTAGCCGTTGACCTTGCCCTGCGCCATCATCTCGAAGTACTGCAGCACGTCGTAGCCTTTGTCCCACTTCGGCAACCAGTCAAAGCCCCAGCTGTTGTCCTTCTGCGCCTTGTCGCCGTAGAAGGTTTTCATCATGCTGACGAAGAATTTCGGGTAGTTGCCCCAGTAGTTCACCTGGCCCGGCAGCAGCGCCTTCGGCGTGTTGGCCTTCAGGTAGGTGCCGAGATCGGTCTGTTTCTCCGACGGCAGCGTCATGTAGCCCGGCAGGCTCTGCGACAGCAGGCCGAGATCGGTCAGCCCCTGGATGTTGGAGTGGCCGCGCAGCGCGTTGACGCCGCCGCCCGCCATGCCCATGTTGCCGAGCAGCAGCTGGATCATCGCCATGGTGCGGATGTTCTGCGCGCCGACCGAGTGCTGAGTCCAGCCCAGGGCGTACAGGAACGAAGCGGTTTTATCCGCGGCGCAGGTTTCGGCGATGTATTCGCACACCTTGAGGAAATCGTCCTTCGGCGTGCCGCAGATGTTGGTCACCACATCCGGCGTGTAGCGGCTCACGTGCTGTTTCAGCATGTTCCACACGCAGCGCGGATCCTGCAGCGTGACGTCGCGCTTGGCGAAGCCGTTCTCGTCGAACTGGTAGTTCCAGGTGGTTTTGTCGTACTTGCGGTTTTCCGCGTCGTAGCCGCTGAACAAGCCGTCTTCGAAGGCAAAATCTTCCCGCACCAGCAGGCTGGCGTTGGTGTAGGCCTCGACGTATTCGCGGTTGAACTTGTTGTTGGTCATCAGATACAGCAACACGCCCGACAGGAAAGCGATGTCGGTCCCGGAGCGGATCGGCGTGTAGAAATCCGCCACCGATGCGGTTCGGGTAAAGCGCGGATCGATCACGATCAGCTTGGCATTGTTGTGTATTTTGGCTTCCATCGCCCAGCGGAACCCCACCGGATGCGCTTCCGCCGCATTACCGCCCATGACGATAATCAAATTCGCGTTCTTGATATCAACCCAGTGGTTGGTCATCGCACCGCGACCAAATGTTGGAGCAAGACTTGCTACCGTTGGTCCGTGTCAGACACGCGCCTGGTTGTCTACGGCAAGCATGCCGAGAGCGCGACTAAATTTTTGCGACAGAAAACCGGTTTCGTTGCTGGCGGCCGAGGCGCACAGCATGCCGGTGGTCAGCCAACGGTTGACGGTAACGCCCTGGTCGTTGGTTTTGATGAAGTTGGCGTCGCGGTCTTCTTTCACCAGCTTGGCGATGCGGGTGAAGGCGTCGTCCCAGCTGATGCGTTGCCATTTGTCCGACCCTGGCGCCCGGTATTCCGGGTACTTGAGGCGGCTTTCGCTGTGGATGAAGTCAACCAGGCCGGCGCCTTTCGGGCAAAGCGCGCCGCGGTTTACCGGATGATCCGGATCCCCTTCGATATGGAAAATGCTTTCTTTGGCGTTTTTGGCGCCATCACCAAGGCTGTACATCAACAGCCCACAGCCGACGGAACAATACGTACAGGTATTACGGGTCTCGCGGGCGCGCAGCAGTTTGTACTGCCGAGTTTCCGCCAACGCCACGTCGGGGGCAAAGCCCAGCGCGGCCACCGTCGTTCCTGCCATACCGCCAGCGCAGATCTTAAAGAACTGCCTTCTGCTGACCTGCATGGGGGTCTCCTTTACTCTCGATTGTCACATTGTTCAAATGCGCCTGCCCGCTAGCGCGGCAAACGCGAATGTCACTGTTGTTATGCTTGCTACGAACGCCGGCCATATTACCACAGCGTGCTTGTGGTTGTTACACACTCGTGCTCATTCAGTGAACGCTTTGGCACATTTCGATACATTTCGGCGTTGGCGCTCCCTAAAGTATAGAGAGTAACCCACGCGCCGGATCGACGGCTTGACGCGGCCGCCCGCCGCCCTCTTCTATCAGTATGTTAGCGCAGCGACCCGCTCATTAACCACACTATTCACAGGGCATTGATAATCATTTTCAATATCATTTAATTAACTATAATGATCCGACTGCTTACGCGGTGCTCGCCCTTTGCGCCGCCCATACACCACTGGAGATGATGATTATGAGTTATTCACTGCCATCCCTGCCGTACGCTTACGACGCACTGGAACCGCATTTCGACAAGCAGACGATGGAAATCCATCACACCAAACACCACCAGACCTACGTCAACAACGCCAACACCGTGCTGGAAGCCTACCCTGAGCTGGCCAAATACAGCGTTGAAGAGCTGATCCAGGATCTGGATAAAGTGCCTGCCGACAAACGCACCTTCATGCGCAACAACGCCGGCGGCCACGCCAACCACAGCTTCTTCTGGAAAAACCTGAAAACCGGCACCACGCTGGGCGGCGATCTGAAAGCGGCCATCGAGCGCGATTTCGGCAGCGTTGAGAAATTCCAGGAAGAGTTCGAGAAAGCCGCAGCCACCCGCTTCGGTTCCGGTTGGGCCTGGCTGGTGCTGAAAGACGGCAAACTGGCCGTGGTGTCTACCGCTAACCAGGACAGCCCGCTGATGGGCGAAGCCGTCGCCGGCGCTTCCGGTTTCCCAATCATCGGTCTGGACGTGTGGGAACACGCTTACTACCTGAAATATCAGAACAAACGCCCTGACTACATCAAGGCATTCTGGAACGTGGTCAACTGGGACGAAGCCGCCGCACGCTTCGCCGCGAAGAAGTAATTCGCTCCCGTTGATGAAGATGCCCGCCACCGGCGGGTATTTTTTTGCCTGAAATCCGCTAAAGTTTGACCACTTCTTGCCGATGGTTTGTTCAATTGACGTTCGCCCGGAGAAGGAAAAACGCTATGGCGGCATTGCAAGCATTGGCAGGAAAGTTCACTCATCTCACCGTAGGTA
Organism: Apodemia murphyi; assembly: GCA_018237385.1. Classification (NCBI taxonomy): domain Eukaryota; kingdom Metazoa; phylum Arthropoda; class Insecta; order Lepidoptera; family Riodinidae; genus Apodemia; species Apodemia murphyi. The sequence goes on along the minus strand of DWQP01000008.1, from coordinate 88,363 downwards.
AAAAGCTCGGTCTCGGCTTCGCGCTGTTGCTGCTGTTGGCGGTCGTCATCGCCGGCACCGGGGCGCAATATCTGCATATCATCGAATCCCGCGCCGATCGCATCGACTTCAGCAACCGGCTGAACGAGGAGATCAACCAGGCCAAATACAACCGCGCCATGTACGGCCAGACCTACCGGCCGGAGTACATTCAGAACAACCGTGCCAATATTGAAAACGCCGTCAAACTGATAGACCAGGGGCAGGCGCTGGATTGGGACGCCCAAAGCCGCAAGGATCTGCAGCGTCTGGTGACGCTGATCGGGGAATATCAGCAGCAGCAAAAAGTCTTTGAGCAGGCGGTCACGGCGAAAGACGCGGTGCGCCAGAGCTGGAACATGTCGGAAGTGCAGGCCAGCCTGAGCCAGGTGGAGCGCCAGCTGACCAACGGCGATCTGCAGCTGGCCTTCATCCAACTGAACCAGAAGCTGACCCAGGTGCGCTACGGCGCGCGCGGCCTGCTGCTGAGCCTGAACAAGGAAACCGAAGCCCCGCTGATGGCGGCTATCGACGACGCGCGCGACGCGGCCAACGCCCTGAGCCGCCGGGACAGCGACGCGCAACGCCCGCAGCTGCAGCCGCTGCTGGCCGCCCTGGACGATTACAAAAACCGCATCGCGGCTTACCTGCCGGCCTATGAGCACGAGCAGCAGATCAGCCGGCAGCTCGGCGAACGCGCGCAAGCGATCGGCACGCTGGTGAACGCCTTTATGCAGGACGAGCTGGTACAGACGCACAACAACATCAATCTGGCGCAGCTGCAAATGGGCATCACCACCCTGATCGCCATCATCGCCGGGGTGCTTATCGCCTGGCGCATCACGCTGCAGATCACCCGTCCGCTGCACAGCACGCTGGCCATGGCGGAACGCATCGCCGGCGGCGACCTGCGCCAGGCGCAGACCAGCACCCGCCGCGACGAGCTGGGGCAGTTGCTGAACGCGGTGGCGGCCATGAGCCAAAACCTGCGCACCATGATTGAGAAGATCCAGATGGGGGTCAGCCAGGTCTCCACGGCCTCTGCGGAAATCGCCGCCGGCAACACCGATCTCTCTTCCCGCACCGAGCAGCAGGCGGCGGCGGTCGAGGAAACCGCCGCCAGCATGGAACAGCTGACCGCCACGGTGAAACAGAACGCCGACAACGCCCATCACGCCAATCAGCTGGCCACCGACGCCTCGCAGACCGCGCAGCAGGGCGGCAAGCTGGTGGAAAACGTGGTCAGCACCATGCGCGATATCTCCAGCAGTTCGCAGCGTATCGCCGAAATTACCACCCTGATCAACGGCATTGCCTTCCAGACTAACATCCTGGCGCTCAACGCCGCGGTCGAAGCGGCGCGCGCCGGCGAACAGGGCCGCGGCTTCTCGGTGGTTGCCAGCGAAGTGCGCAGCCTGGCGAGCCGCAGCGCCCAGGCGGCCAAGGAGATCGAAGGGCTGATCGCCGAATCGGTCAGCCGGGTGAAAACCGGTACCGAACTGGTGGAAAGCACCGGCAATACCATGGAACAGATCGTCCGCTCGGTCACCCACGTGCGCGACATCATGGCCGAGATCGCCGCCGCTTCCGATGAACAGACGCGCGGCATCGCCCAGATTGGCCAGGCGATCGTCGAGATGGACCACACCACCCAGCAGAACGCCGCGCTGGTGGAAGAGTCCGCCGCCGCCGCCGATTCGCTGGAAGAACAGGCCGATATGCTGCTGCAGAGCGTCTCGGTGTTCCGTTTGGCGGAGCAGACCGAACCCGCCGCCGTGAAAGCCGCCGCGCCGAAAGCGCCGGCGGTAAAACCCGCGGCCGCCAACGCCGCAGCGGAAGATAACTGGACCACCTTCTGACGCCCCGCCGCCCGCCCGATGACTTTCGGGCGGGTTGTTATGTCCCCCCGGCACAACTCAGGCTATGCTGAGCCCTCGACGCGAGACACGGAGGCGCACATGCATCACCCAGACGTTTACATCGGCAATATTCAACCCTATGAAGGCGGGCGCCCCAGCGCCATCGCCAAACGCCAGGTGGATGGCGCCATCCGGCTCACGCCGCTCGGCCTGGAAGGCGATGAACAGGCCGAAAAAAGCTACCACGGCGGGCCGGACCGCGCGCTGTGCCACTACCCGCGCGAACATTATGCCCACTGGCGCGAGCAGTTTCCGGTGCAGGCCGAGCAGTTTTGCGCCCCGGCCTTCGGTGAGAATATCTCCACCGAAGGGCTGACCGAGCACAACGTGTTTATGGGCGACATCTTCCGCTGGGGCGAGGCGCTGATCCAGGTCACCCAGCCGCGTTCGCCGTGCTTCAAGCTTAACTATCACTTCGCCATCGATGACATTTCGGTGCTGATGCAGCAAAGCGGCCGCTGCGGCTGGCTGTATCGGGTAGTGTCGCCGGGCGCGGTCAGCGGCGATCGTCCGCTGGAGCTGGCGGCGCGCAACAGCGACGTATCGGTCGCCGAAGCCATCGCCATCGCCTGGCACATGCCGTTCGACGCGGAACAGTACCGCCGCCTGTTGGCGGTGGCCGGCCTCTCCGCCAGCTGGAGCAAGACCATGCTCACGCGGCTTGCCGAAGGGCGCCTCGAGGACTTCAACCGCCGCCTGCTCGGCCGTTGAAATCGCGGGCGGAAAAGATGAAAAACGTGCGCCGGATGCCGCGCTAAACATTTTCTTCCGCCTGTTACCCTAAATAATTGGAGTTGCATCACGGCGGCAAGAGCGGGAGTCCCCAGGAGCTTACTCAAGTAAGTGACTGGGGTGAGCGCTCGCAGTCAACACAGATGCAGCTTCAAGTATGACGGGTATATACTGTAGCCGCACGTTTTTTCAGCCAGGAGCCAGGTATATGACCACCCCGACCCATTCGATTCATCACGCCGCCGCCGAAGGCTATCAGGCCAACGCCGATCGCTATGTGAAAGGCCGGCCGGATTACCCGCCGGAAATCGCCGCCTGGCTGCGTGAGTCTATCGGCCTGCACGCCGGCATGACGGTCATCGATCTCGGTGCCGGTACCGGCAAGTTCACTCCGCGCCTGCTGGAAACCGGCGCACAGGTGATCGCCGTAGAACCGGTGCCGCAAATGCTGGAAAAACTGTCGGCGGCGCTGCCGCAGGTGAAAACGCTGGCGGGCACCGCCGACGCGATCCCGCTACCGGACGAGTCGGTCGATGCCGTGGTGTGCGCCCAGTCCTTCCACTGGTTCGCCACGCCGCAGGCGCTGGCGGAAATCCAGCGTATTCTCAAGCCCGGCGGCAAACTCGGTCTGGTGTGGAACATGCGCGATGCGCGCGTCGGCTGGGTGCGTAAACTGAATCAGATCGTCGATAGCCACGAAGGCGATGCGCCGCGTTTCTATACCGGCGAATGGCGCAAGTTCTTCCCGTTCAAAGGCTTTGAACCACTGCAGGAGCAGGTGTTTATGCTGGGTCACCGCGGCGCGGTGGAGGACGTGATCTACAACCGGGTGCGTTCAACCAGCTTTATCGCCGCGCTGCCGCAGCCGCTACAGGAGCAGGTTATCGATCGGTTGCGCCAGCTGGTGGCGGAAGAAGAGGAGTTGCAGGGCCAGGACACGGTCACCGTGCCCTATCAGACCAAGGCGTATTTCACCACCAAGGTCTGACGCCCGGGGGTTCAGAACGCTTTCTTGGCGTAACCGGTGACCGCTTTCAGGCCCATCTCGCGGCCCAGCGCGGTCATCGGGTGCACCACGATCAGCCCGCGCGCGCTCTTCTTCAGCGCACCCATATCGGCCTGCTCTTTCTTGGTGATCTCGCGGCTGAACGGCACCTTGCTCAGCTTCTGCGCTTCGGCACTCAGCTTCTCGCCACGCACGTCTTTCAGGCGCTCGATCTCCGTCGCCAGCTTCTCTTTTTCTTTGGTGTGCTGCGCGATCAACTCAGGGTTGCCCTGTTGGATCACGGTCGCGTCTTTGTGGTTCAAGGCGTCCAGCAGGTCGCTCAGGCGCTTGATCTCTGCCTTTTCTTTCTCTTTCATGGTCTCTGGCCCGTTGTGCCCAAAATGGCACGCTAATCAATGATACCGGCATTGTAGCAAAAGGCGCGCGCCGTTACCCGTCCTGCGCAATGCCGGGCGCCAGACCGCTCATCTCGCAGGCCCTGGCGCCGAGCCGGGCCAACGCCTGAGTGTAGCGCGCGTTGAACGGGTAGCAGCAGGAGAGCCGCAGTGCGTTGCGGTAACGGCCGCTGGGCGAATACAAAGTGCCCGGCGTCAAACAAATCTGCTCCTCCAGCAGCTGATGGAACAGCGCCACGCTGTCCACGCCGGGAGGAAATTCAACCCAAAACACGAAGCCGCCCGCCGGCTGCGTGGCCAGCGTGCCGCGCGGGAAATGCCGGGCGATCAGCGCCCGCGCCTCGTCTACCTGGGCCGCATAGCGCTTGCGCAGGTTGCGCAAATGGTGATCGTAGCCGCCGCTCTCGAGGAAGGTCGCCAGCGTTTCCGACAGCAGCTGCGACTCGGACATCGATGACACCGCCTTCAGCTTGCGCAACGCCTCGTGGAAACGGCCGCCGCAGATCCAGCCGACGCGAAAGTCCGGCGCCAGCGTTTTGGTAAAGCTGGAGCAAAACAGCACCCAGCCGTCGCGATCGAACGCCTTCACCGCCGGCGACAGCGCGCCGCCGAACTGGATCTCGGCATACAGCCCGTCTTCAATCAACGGCACCTGATGATCGTTCATCAGCCGCGCCAGCCGCTTTTTCGCCGCCAGCGGCATAGTGCAGCCCAGCGGGTTTTGCACCGTCGGCATGGCGATCACCGCGTTCAGCCGCTTCTCGTTCAATAGCAACTCGAGCGCGTCCAGCGACAGCCCCAGCTGTGGGTCGGTGGGGATTTCCAGCGCTTTCAGCCCCAGGCTGGCCAGCAGCGGCAGCAGGTAGAAGTAGGTTGGCGACTCCAGCCCGACGCAGTCGCCCGGTTGGGTGGTGACGCGCAGCGCCAGCTGCAGCGCTTCCATGCAGCCGTGGGTCAGCACCACGTCGCCCGGCTCCAACAGCATGCCCAGCGTCATCGAGCGGCGGGCGATCTGCTGGCGCAGCCGCAGACTGCCGGGCGGCAACGGATACTGCCCGATCAGATCCGGCTGGCGGCGCAGCTGAGAAGACAACATACGCCCCAGCTTGCCGCCGGGATAGAAATCGCTGGTCTGCGGGCAGGCCAGCGCAATGTTGGTGAAGGCCGGATTCTGCTGGGCGGCAAACACGGTGTCGATCAGTGCCAGCACGTCGTCCGCCGGCGGTTCGATACGGCCACTGGGCGCCGAGGCCATCTTCAGCGCCGGCAGCGTGCTGCGGACATAAAACCCCGACTGCGGCCGCGCTTCGATCAGCCCGCGATCCTCCAGCGTGCGGTAAGCCGACACCACCGTATTGATGCTGACGCGATGGGTTTGCGCACAGCGCCGCACCGACGGCAGGCGGTCGCCGGGCCGCAGCGTGCCGCGGCGAATGGCCTCAGCCAGCGTATCCGCCAGCTGCAGGTAACGGGTATCCGGGGTCTCATCGAGCAGGGTCACAGTTTCTCTCCAGGCAATGGGTACAGTTCACATTTCGTACAACTGTAACCATGACAATATCCGATTTGTGGCTCTGTTACCATCCTATTACAGCGATTATGCTGATCTCTCGTTATCACCGTCATTTTCAAGGAACCTGCCATGCTGGACTCCGCCTTTGTCAGCTACGTCACCGTCATGTCGATTACCCCCGGCCCCAACAACCTGCTGCTGGCCTCGTCGGGCGTCAACTTCGGCCTGCGCCGCACTCTGCCGATGCTGTTCGGCATCTGCGTCGGCTGCGCGGTTCAGTTGGCGATCATTATCCCGCTGCTGGCGCTGGCGCTGAGCTGGGCCGGCGTCATCCGCCTCCCGCTGGCGGTGATCGGCTGCGCTTATCTGCTGTGGCTGTCGTGGAAACTGTTTCAGGCGGCCTCGCCGGACGCCAAAGAGCAGGCGCGGCCGATGAGCCTGCTCAACGGCGCACTGTTTCAGGCGGTCAACCCCAAGGCCTGGCTGATGGTGATCAACGTGGCGATCCTGTTCACCCCGCGCGAAGGCGCCACCTTTGTCCATACGCTGTCGGTCATCGCCGGCTTCGCGCTGCTGAACCTGCCCTGCGTGCTGCTGTGGGCGGTGCTGGGCGACCGGTTGCGCAACGCGCTGCGAGTGACCTGGAAACTGCGCGCCTTCAACGGCGTGATGTCAGGCCTGATGGCCGCCACCGCGCTGTGGTTGTTGTTCGACGAATGGCGCGCGGCCTTTGCTTAGCCGCGGCCGAGAGGAGAGAGTCGGGAAGGTTGTTTGGCGCCGATGCCGGCGATCAGATCGGTAATGGACAGCACCATGGTGGAGCGCACCATCTGCTGATAGCGCTGGCGCTGCATGGCGATCAGCGCTTCATCCGCCTCGCCCGGCTGCAGGAAGGTCGGCACTGGCGGCAGCGCGGCCACGCAGTGCAGCTCGCCGAACGGCCCGAGGATTTCGTCATCGACGAAGCGGTATTCCGAACCGTCATGGTTCAGCTCTTCACGCATCGCCATCAGCAGCTCCGCATCTTCATATTCGTGGCGGGAAATCACCCCCAGCCCGTACATCAGCTTCAGGCGCACCGACAGCTCCCCGAGCGGGCCGCTGCCGGACAATAGCGGTTCGACGGCATATTTCACCGCGTAATCGTCCTTGCGGAATACCTGCACCACCAGCACGTTGAGCGCTTCCGCCAGCAGCTCTACCGCCGCGATCAGGAAGCTGCGCACCGTTTTGCCCGCGTTCAGCTTTTCCAGAACCTGGTTTTCAAATGCCTGTGCTTCTTCCATCGTCGCTTTTCGAAAGGCGTGGGGAGGGCCGTCGATGCCGAACTCGGGTTGCAGGAGCGCAGCAAGCTGCGCTCGGGTGTTCATCATCACGATTCTACTTGTGCATGGCGTTATACACAGCAACGGCCTGTTCTACAACCTCGCTTTCCGCCGGCAGGCCGGAAATTTGCGCCAGCGCGGCTTTCGGCCCGAGGGTGTTCAGCAATTCCGCCAACTCCAGCGCCTGCGGATCCTGTTCGCTGCGGTAGCTCATGGCGGCGGCGATGCCCTGGATCAGGTTGGCGTGCGGCAGGCCGTATTCCAGCGTGCCCAGCAGCGGTTTGATCAGGCGATCGCCGGCGCTCAGTTTGCGCAGCGGCTGGCGCCCCACGCGCTCGACGTCGTCGTGCAGATACGGGTTTTCGAAGCGGCCGAGGATTTTGTTGATGTAGGCGGCGTGCTTGTCGGCGTCAAAGCCGTAGCGCTTGATCAGCACCGCGCCGCTCTCTTCCATCGCCCCTTTCACCACGCGGCGGATAGCCGGGTCGAGAATGGCGTCGCGAATGGTTTGCAACCCGGCCAGCTGGCCGAGATAGGCGGTGATGGCGTGACCGGTATTGAGGGTGAACAGCTTGCGCTCGACGAAGGCCATCAGGTTATCGGTCAGCTCCATGCCGGCGATCGCCGGAGGCTGGCCTTTAAACTGGGTCTGATCGACGATCCATTCGCTGAAGGTTTCCACCGTCACTTCCAACGGATCGCTGCTGTCCGCCGGCGGCACGATGCGATCGACCGCCGAATCGACGAAGCCGACGTGCTGCTCAACCCATGCCTGCTCGTCCTGCGGCAGCGCGGCGAGCACATGCTGCTTCAGCTGGCTGGTGCCGCGCACCATATTCTCGCAGGCGATGATGTTCAGCGGCCGCACATTGCCCTGCTGATGACGCAGCACCAGCCCTTTGGCGATCGTGCCGGCGATTTTGGCGAGAATTTGCGGGCCAACGGCGGTGGTCACCAGATCCGCCTCGGCGATCAGCGCCACCGCGGCTTCGCTGCCGCTGTTGACGGCGCTGACGTTGTTGACGTTCTCCACGCGTTCTTGCTCACCCACCACGTGCACCGCGTAGCTTTTACGGCTGTTCAGCAAATCCAGCACCGTTTGATTGACGTCGGCGAAGGTCAGCTCAACGCCCGCGTCCGCCAGCAGCTTGCCGATAAAACCGCGGCCGATGTTCCCTGCGCCAAAATGTAATGCTTTCATAACTCTACCTTCTTAATGTCGAAGGGTGCAGCAAGCTGCACCCTTGAAAATGATTCTGTTATCCGGCTTTTTTACCACCGAGCAGGTCCAGCACTTCCTGGACACTGGTGGTATTCGCCAGCCGCTCGATCACGCTCTCGTCATCCAGCGCGTTGGTCAGGCTGGTGATCACCTGGATATGCTCGTTGTTACGCGCGGCGATGCCGATCACCAGGCGCGCCACTTCGTCCTCTTCATCGCCGAAGCGCACGCCCTGCGGGTATTGGCAGAACACCACGCCGGTACGCAGCACCCGGTCTTTAGCCTCGATGGTGCCGTGCGGCACGGCGATCGACTCACCCAGGTAGGTGGACGTGAGCTTTTCGCGCTCCAGCATCGCCGGCACGTATTCCGGCTCAACGTAGCCGCCCTTCACCAGCTGCTCGCCGGCGAAGCGGATCGCCTGCTCTTTGTCGCTGGCCTGCAGGTTGAGGAACACGTTGCTCTCGCTCAGCTTGAACAGGTTCGGTTCCCCGGTTTCGAAGCTGTCGTCCAGGGCGCCCAGCACCTTCTGCTGGTTTTCGGTGGTTTTGTTGACCGCCACCAAACGGTCGACCAGATCGCCATACAGCTTGCTGTCGAGGAAGTTGGTCAGCGAGATGTGCTGGGCCTGCGGCGCGTGGCGCATCGCGCGTTCTGTCAGATCGCGGTGCGTGATCACCAGGTCCACATCGTCCGGCAGGCTGTTGATGGCGCTGTTGGTCACCGAGATGTTCTTCAGCCCGGCGTCGGCCACTTTCTTGCGCAGCACCCCGGCGCCCATCGCGCTGGAACCCATGCCCGCATCGCAGGCGACGATGATTTTGCGCACGGTGCTCAGATCGCCATCGACCGGCGCCGCTGCGCCGCCTTTGGACTGCGATTTCATCTCTTGCATGCGACGGGTCGCGGCTTCCAGATCGTCATCCTCTTTCACCTTGGAGGTTTTCAGCAGGAAAGCGGACACCACGAAGGAGACGGCGAAGGCTGCGCACACCGCCGCAATGTTGGCGAAGTAGGCGCCTTTCGGCGTCATCGCCAGCACCGCCAGGATCGAACCCGGTGAAGCCGGAGAAACCAGGCCGCCGTTCAGCATCGTCAGGGTGAAGACGCCGGTCATGCCGCCCAGGATCACCGCCAGCAGCAGGCGTGGGTTCATCAGCACGTAAGGGAAGTAGATTTCGTGGATGCCACCCAGGAAGTGAATGATCGCCGCACCGCCGGCGGATTGCTTGGCGCTGCCGCGGCCGAAGAACATGTAGGCCATCAGCACGCCCATGCCCGGGCCTGGGTTGGCTTCAATCAGGAAGAACACCGACTTACCGGCTTCCGTAGCCTGCTGGATACCCAGCGGCGAGAAGATGCCGTGATTGATGGCGTTATTCAGGAACAGGATTTTCGCCGGTTCAACGAAGATGGACGCCAATGGCAGCAGGTTGTTCGTCACCATGACGTGTACGCCCGCCGCCAGCAGCTTGGAGAGCACCTCCACCAGCGGCCCGATGCCGAGGAAGGCCAGGATCGCCAGCAGCATGCCGATGATGCCGGCGGAGAAGTTGTTCACCAGCATTTCAAAACCGCTTTTGATCTTGCCGTCCACCCAGCGGTCGAAGTGCTTGATAGCCCAGCCGCCCAGCGGGCCGGCGATCATCGCGCCGAGGAACATCGGCATGTCGGCGCCGACGATGACGCCCATGGTGGTGATGGCGCCGACGACGCCGCCGCGATCGCCGCCCACCAGCCGCCCGCCGGTATAACCGATCAGCAGCGGCAACAGATAGGTGATCATCGGGCCGACCAGCTTGGCTAAGGTTTCATTCGGCAGCCAGCCGGTTGGAATGAATAGTGCGGTGATAATCCCCCAGGCGATAAAGGCGCCGATGTTGGGCATCACCATGTTGCTCAGGAAGCGGCCAAAGTTTTGTACTTTAACCTTGATGTCTGGTGAAAACATAAAACACACCCCTATTGTTACGCGCTGACAATAGAGCGCGTGATTATTGTTGTGACGATCCAGCCGTGTTGCCGCTGTATGCGAAACGGACTCTATCACGCTGTTTTTGTCACGCGAACTTCACGGATTTTTTGTGATACAAATCACATACAACACCCCAACAAACCACCCTTTATAGTGACAAAGATCACATTTATGGCGTGTAAAAAAAGCACAGTGAGAAAAAAACCGCCTAAAAACACACAACAAAGTGATATTCGTCACACTTTCAACTTGATGGTTTGTTTTTAAATTGTGATAAACATCACAATTTATTTTTAGCTGCAGCGCCCGATCGCGACGCTCTGTTTGATCTTCCCTGTGAGCACTCATCCCGCCGGGAACTAGCGAAGTGATGAATGAAAGAAAACTACATTGCCGAATGAATGGATTAATTGAAGTGTAGTACAGAAGCCTGCGCAATAAACCAGCAAGCTATTGGAAACGCTGAGGGGAAATAAAACAGGCCGGCAATGCCGGCCTGTTACGCGCCTGGACGCGTTATTGCGTCACGCTTTGAATGGTCTTCTGCGCATTCATCAGGTTCTGCTGTTTGGCCACCAGATTCGACATCATGGTGTTGTACTGCGCCACCTGCTGCGCGGTGCGGAACTGCACGCCGTTGTTGTTGAAGCTGACCTGATTGCCCTGGCTCTGCAGGAAATCGCCGACCTGTACCAGATCCTGCACAAAGCTGGCGGTGGTCGGGATCGCCGGCATCAGGGCGTTGGCCGGTGCGGTGACGATTTTGTCATAGGCCTGGTTGTACACCGCCTTCAGATCGTCAGGCTGTTTCAGCGCCGCGTGGGCAGTATCCGCCTGCGATTTGGCGGACTGGATCTGCTGGCCCAGCAGGTTCAACGCCCCGACCGATTGCTGCAGCGCGTCGCGTTTGTTCAGATAGTCCTGCGCGGTGCGGATCTGGTTAATCTGATCCAGCGCCGGGGTCAGGCTGGCACCGACCGATTTGGACAACTGCTGCGAAAAACCGACCAAAATCGCGTAATCGCCGGCATAGTTGCCGAACTTCTGCTTCTGATCTTCGCTCAACGTGGGGATGTTCGCCCCGCTGCGCATCACGGTATTCTGTAAGTAATCGATAAATGCTTTGCGCTGTTCCGGCTCTTTATCGCCGCAGGCGGTCAATTGCATGACCACCAACAATGCCAATACCGGTGCCAACCAACGCGCGAAACCTCTGCTCTGGATCCCTACCGCCATGTGACATAACTCCTGTTATAAACCTGCTTTTTCATTGGACTCCGCCCCTTTTTGCGCACTCCGTGCACCTATAAGAATAGATCAACTGGCGGCGTTCCGATACGCGATTCCGCTTGCGATGAGCATTGCCCCGGCCAGATATGGTTGAAAATCGTGCGCAAAACGCACTGAGGTTCATTGCCGTCGGCAACCGGACGCTTCAATTTCCCCAAGTCGCCCCCCAAGTCGCCAGGCGACCTTGCCTTCGCCCCCAGGAAACGGAAATAAAAAAGGCGCCCGCAGGCGCCTTTTCACAGCTCAGAGCCGTTTATTGCAGTACGGAGATATCCGCCACCTGCAGGAACAGCTCGCGCAGCTTGCTCAGCAGCGTCAGGCGGTTCACGCGCACTTCCGCATCGTCCGCCATCACCATCACGTTGTCGAAGAACGCATCCACCGGCTCACGCAGCGCAGCCAGTTCCACCAGCGCTTCCTGGTAGTTGCCCGCCGCGAAGTACGGCTGCAGCTTGTCGCGCAGCACCACCAGATGGGTCGCCAGCTGGATCTCCGCCGCGTCCTTCAGCACCGAGGCGCGCACGCTGTCGTTCAGCGTTTCGGTAGACTTGGCCAGAATGTTGGAGACGCGTTTGTTGGCCGCTGCCAGCGCCGCCGCCGCTTCCAGCGTGCGGAAGTGGGACACCGCCTTGACGCGTGCGTCGAAGTCGGCCGGCTTGGTCGGGCGGCGCGCCAGCACCGCCTGAATGGTATCGACCGCGTGGCCTTCCTCCTGATACCAGGCGCGGAAGCGGCCCAGCATGAATTCCACCACCTCGTCGACCACCTTGGCGTTGGTCAGCTTGCTGCCGTACAGGCGCACGGCCTCTTCGGTCAGGGTCTGCAGATCCAGCGGCAGGTTTTTCTCGACGATGATGCGCAGCACGCCCAGCGCGGCGCGGCGCAGCGCAAACGGGTCTTTATCGCCCTTCGGATGCTGACCGATGCCGAAGATGCCGGCCAGGGTGTCCATCTTGTCGGCGATCGCCAGGGAACAGGCCACCAGCGACTGCGGCAGCGCATCGCCGGCGTAGCGCGGCTGATACTGCTCGTTCAGCGCAACGGCGACGTCTTCCGCCTCACCGTCGTGGCGCGCGTAGTGCATGCCCATCACGCCCTGGGTGTCGGTGAATTCGAACACCATGTTGGTCATCAGGTCGCACTTCGACAGCAGGCCCGCGCGGGTGGCGTGGTTGACGTCGGCGCCGATCTGGCCGGCAACCCAGCCCGCCAGCGCCTGAATGCGATCGGTTTTGTCGCGCAGGGTGCCCAGCTGCTGTTGGAACAGCACGGTTTCCAGGCGCGGCAGGTTGTCTTCCAGGCGTTTCTTGCGGTCGGTGTTGAAGAAGAACTCGGCGTCGGCCAGACGCGGCCGCACCACCTTCTCGTTACCAGAGACTATCTGCTGCGGGTCTTTCGACTCGATGTTGGCCACGAAGATAAAGTTCGGCAGCAGTTTGCCCGCGGCGTCGTACACCGGGAAATACTTCTGGTCGCCCTTCATGGTGTACACCAGCGCTTCCGCCGGCACCGCCAGGAATTTCTCTTCGAATTTGGCGGTCAGCACCACCGGCCATTCCACCAGCGAAGCCACTTCTTCCAGCAGGCTTTCACTCAGATCGGCCTTACCGCCAATGTTCTGCGCCGCCAGTTCGGCATCGCGTTTGATGAGTGCTTTACGCGCTTCGTAGTCGGCGACCACTTTGCCGCGCTCCAGCAGGATCTGCGGGTATTGGTCGGCATTGTCGAGGGTGAACTCGGCTTCGCCCATGAAGCGGTGGCCGCGCACGGTGCGCGCAGAGTCGATGCCCAGCACGGTGCCTGGGATCAGATCGGCGCCCAGCAGCATCGTGACGGTGTGCACCGGACGCACGAACTGCACGTCGGAGTCGCCCCAACGCATCAGTTTCGGGATCGGCAGTTTAGCCAGCGCGGTGCTGACCATGCCGGCCAGCAGCTGCTGCGCCGACTGGCCTTTGACGTGGGCGCGGTACATCAACCACTCGCCCTTGTCGGTCACCAGGCGTTCAGCCTGGTCGACGGTGATGCCGCAGCCGCGCGCCCAGCCTTCGGCCGCTTTGCTCGGTTTGCCTTCGGCGTCGAACGCCTGGGCGATCGCCGGGCCACGTTTTTCGATTTCGCGATCGGCCTGCGCCGCGCTCAGGTTGGCCACTTTCAGCGCCAGGCGGCGCGGTGCGGCGAACCAGCTCACGTCACCGTGTTCCAGGCCGGCGTTGTCCAGCTCGGCGGTGAAGTTGGCGGCGAAAGATTCCGCCAGGGAACGAAGCGCCTTCGGCGGCAGCTCTTCCGTGCCGATTTCCACCAGGAAAGTCTGTTGAGTCATGGCTGCCTCTTAGTTCTCGTTCTTCTTGTTGCACATCGGGAAGCCCAGCGCTTCGCGGGAAGCGTAGTAGGCTTCGGCAACGGCTTTGGTCAGCGTGCGGATGCGCAGAATGTAGCGTTGACGCTCGGTCACCGAAATCGCCTTGCGCGCGTCCAGCAGGTTGAAGGTATGGCCCGCCTTCAGGATGCGTTCGTAGGCCGGCAGCGGCAGCGGTTTTTCCAGCGCCAGCAGCGATTGGGCTTCTTTCTCGTACTGCTCGAAGCAGGAGAACAGGAAGTCGACGTCGGCATATTCGAAGTTGTAGGTGGACTGCTCCACTTCGTTCTGGTGGAACACGTCGCCGTAGGTGGTAACACCCAGCGGGCCGTTGCTCCACACCAGATCGTACACGCTGTCCACGCCCTGGATGTACATCGCCAGGCGCTCCAGGCCATAGGTGATCTCGCCGGTCACCGGCTTGCACTCCAGGCCGCCGACCTGCTGGAAGTAGGTGAATTGCGTCACTTCCATGCCGTTCAGCCACACTTCCCAACCCAGGCCCCAGGCGCCGAGCGTCGGGTTTTCCCAGTTGTCTTCCACGAAGCGAATGTCGTGGATGGTCGGATCCAGACCCAGCTCTTTCAGCGAGCCCAGGTAGAGTTCCTGAATGTTGTCCGGCGACGGCTTAATCACCACCTGGAACTGGTAGTAGTGCTGGAGACGGTTCGGGTTTTCGCCGTAGCGGCCGTCGGTCGGACGGCGGGATGGCTGCACATAGGCGGCGGCCATCGGCTCCGGCCCCAGTGCGCGCAGGCACGTCATCGGGTGTGAGGTTCCCGCGCCGACTTCCATGTCCAATGGTTGAACGATGGTGCAGCCCTGGCGCGCCCAATAATCCTGCAGTGTCAGGATCAGGCCCTGGAAGGTCTTGGTATCAAACTTTTGCATGTTGAATTCGCACGCGATACAAGTGGATTTAGATGGAATGGGCCAGTATACCCTTTGACCGTAAGATATACAGCCAGAATCCGGCAACAAGTGCGAATCGGGGCGAGAAGCGCTGGATTTTCACACGTCGGCCGCAGCGTGAAGGCACGGCGCTCCGGCCGGCCTCTCGCCATCCACGAGCCGGCCTGAAAGGCTTGATGCCGCCAAATCCATTAGACACGCTTAACAAAAATATCACTCGCCGCCGTTTAAATAAGCAATTAGCTGAACGCGATATCTCCCCTCGCCGGCCAAATTCAGGCTGATTTGCGTACGCATATCCTTATATTTGCCACAAGATAAAGTTGCGCCAATGTTATTTTTGTTAATTTTATCAACTAAAAAACTCCCCTCACAGAGAGATAATGTGATCAAGTGCCAGATTATTTCTTATGAACGTGAAAAATAAGGCGATAGCGCACGGCGGACCGAGGCGCCGGGCATGAAGGGAAGGTCAGGGATGAAATACGGCGCAAACGGGCTACAGAAACAAATTGACAGTTAATCTTTGGTTATACAATAATAAATAAAATTTTCCCTGGTGTTGGCCAAGTGGCTACCTGATCCTTTCATAGGATCAGTTTTTTTTTGTATTTCCGCCAACGTCATTGCGGCCCGCATCATTCACTCCAGGCCGCCCTCCGCTTAAATCCCTTATCAGACCTTATGGCTTATCCTGCGCCGTTAAGCGCACCGATGACCCATTCAAAAACGTGCACTGACGCCGACGTTATACATAAACTGCTCGCCGCTGCTCAGCCCGCCGGTTTGCGAAACGGTGGCGAAGGCCGATACCCTGTCCGTCAACGGCATGTTGGCCCCCAGCGTGACATCTACCCAGTTTTTGTCCTGGCCCGCACTGTCGCGGGTGAACGAGGTTTGCGTCGATTTCAGGCCACCGCCGGCGCGATAGACATCGTCGCCGAACTGATGCTGATAACTCACTTCCGCATAAGGATTAAACACGCCGAATTGCGTATCCAGCCGCCAACCCAGCGCGCCGATCTGCGAGTGATAGGTTTGATCGTTGAAGCGCATGGCGGTGCTGTCATCGCCATCTTCACCGTAGCCGGAAACGCGGCTGTAATCCCAGGCGAACTGCGCGACCGGCCCGGTGGTCAGGTAAGAGGCGATCGGGAAGTCATAGCCGGCGGTCACGCGCGCGCCCCACTGCTTGCCGGTGGTCGAACCGGTTTCGGTACGCGTCAGCGGCCCCAGCTGCATACTGCGGCGGATGTCGTCATAATCCATCGTCGCATAGTGCAGATCGGCGTTGACCCAGCCATGCTCGAATAGCGCCAGCGAACTGAAGGCCGACAGCAGCAGCCCGCGCGCCTTGTAATCAAAGCGGCTGGAAGGATGCTGATCGTCGTTGGAACCGGCGATCAACGCACCGATCAACCAACCGTCGGTCAGCTGATAGTCCACGCCGACGGTCAGGTTGTGGGTGGTGGCGTTGCCGTCCCCCGCCGCCCGGTTATCGGCATAGTCGTAGTGCTGGCCGGCGTAACCGCCGAACACGCCCAGCGAGCCCTGCGGGTTGTCGCCGTGGCGCAGCTGCTGGAAGCGGCTGTCGAGCGTGGCGCGGCTGTCGCGCGCCAACGCCGCCGTTGCCTGATTCAGCGCCACCACCTGCGCCGGGCCATCCAACACTGCCTGGATATAATCCGCAATCAGCAGGTGCGCCTGCGGGCTAGGGTGGAAGTGATCGGAGAACAGATAGGACTGGCTGGCATCGAAGCCGGGCATATCGGAGCGGCAGACCGCCGAGGAAACGCCCGGCGGGCAAGCCATGCCGGCGGTGTTGGCGAAGCCGAACTGCGCCGGATTGGCGATCGCTTCGGCGAACAGCTTGTTGACGTCCACCCGCACGATATTGCCGCCGCCCTGCGCCAGCAGACGGTCTTCACTTTGATTATAGAAATCGGTCAGCTGGGCGGCCTGCGCGCTCAGGCCGTCATACGCCGCGATAAGCTGCGCGGCGATCGCCTGCTGCACCTGCGGAATGGCGCTGCCCTGCTTCGCCGCGGCGGCCAATGCCGCGTGGATCGCCTGCGTGCGTGAAGCGTTGTCCAGCGTCGCCACTGAATTAAGCGTGGCAAAGGCCGCCTGGATCGCCGCCCCCTGCACCGGTGACAGCGCCTGCTGAATGATCAATTCCATCAGCTGCGGCGTGGAGCCGATGTTCGGCACCGTTGGCACGATCACCGTGCCGGCGCCGGCGTTCAGCAGCGAATGCACCTGCGCGGCGGCGGCCGCGGCGCTGTTATAGGCCACGCCGGGCGCGGTAGCGGCATTCAGCGCCGCCGCCGCCAGATCGTTACCGCCGATCCAATGAATATACAAACCGTCGCCGTCGGCCTGGCCGTTGACCCGGTTCAGGTAGCGCTGCACCTGATCCTGGGTATTGTCGACCGGGTTCAGGCCCGGCACCGCCACGGCGCCGCCGGCGGCGTAGTTTTCACCGCCGTTGTCCGAAGCCACCAGCGCCGCCCCGATGCGTTGCGCCAACGCTTCGTCGTACAGCAGGTGCTGGTTGCCGTCATAGGTGAACCGGCCGTTGTTGCCGGTATCGCTCAGGCTGTCGCCAAAGACGTACAGTTGATCGTACGCCTGAGCCGGTAGGGTCACACTGCAAAGTAGCGCCACTGCAAGCGCCGCCGGGCGGGGCATGCACGTTATTTTTAGAGGCATGAATCGACTCCTGAGAGCCTGCAAATGAAGGCAATGTCGTTTTTATCGTTGACCGGTTTTCCACCGGCCATGTAGTAACTATTGTCGGCTTTTTCGTCACGTCAAGCGGACTGATGACAAAACAATCAGAGGCTTGCCAAGTTCGGCGCTTCGAGCGATGATTACTGTTCATAAACACAGCATAAGGACAGTCAGGATGGCAGATGAACGTTGCGGTTGGGTGACGGCCGATCCGTTGTATCTCGAGTATCACGACAAGGAATGGGGCGCACCCACCACCGACGCGCGCGAGCTGTTTGAAATGCTGTGTCTGGAGGGGCAACAGGCCGGCCTTTCCTGGATCACCGTTCTGAAAAAGCGCGAGAATTACCGTCGCGCTTTCCACGGTTTCGATCCGCAGCGTGTCGCCGCCATGACCACACAGGACGTGGAAAACCTGCTGCAGGACAGCGGCATCATCCGCCACCGCGGCAAGATAGAAGCCATCATCACCAACGCCAAAGCCTATCTGGCGATGGAAGCGGCCGGCGAAGATTTCGTCGCCTTCATTTGGGACTTCGTCGGCGGCCGGCCGCAGCTCAATCGCTGGCAGGCGCTGAGCCAGGTGCCGGCCAAAACCGAGCAGTCCGACGCCATGTCCAAGGCGCTGAAAAAGCGCGGCTTCAAGTTTATCGGCTCCACCATTTGTTACGCCTTCATGCAGGCCAGCGGGCTGGTGAACGATCATCTCACGGGGTGCATCTGCTACCCAAAGCCACGGTGATCCGCCCCTGTGGCCCGGAGGATATCGAACGGCTGATGGCGCTGTGGCTACCCAGCACCATCGCCGCCCATCCGTTCGTGGCGGAAAAGTACTGGCGTGAGAGCGCCGCGCTGGTGCGGGAAAACTACCTGCCGCGCGCGCAAAGCTGGGCCTGCTGGCATCACGACGAGATCGTCGGCTTTATCAGCGTGCTGGACGAGCAGTTCATCGGCGCGCTGTTTGTCGATCGGGCGTTTCACGGCCGCGGCGTCGCCCAAGCGCTGATGACGCACGTGCAGCAGCGCTACCGCCGGCTCAGCCTGGAGGTGTACCAGCAGAACCTGCGCGCCTGCGCGTTCTACCACAAGCACGGCTTTCAGGTGACGCAGCGCCTGTTCAATGAAGAAACCCAGGCCTATACGCTGATCATGAACTGGTCGGCAGTCGAAAATTCAACCCGTTAGGCTTAAAAAAGGCGCATCCGCACCCCGGATGCGCACAATTCGGAATCCGCTGCATGGCGTCGCCTGGCGTTTTGCCGCATAACTCCCCCAGCTTTTCCCGCGCTCATCATTTGTCACGTTTTTCTCCGGAACTGCCGGCGAAACCGCGCGTCATAGGTAGCGCGGCGACGCAGGCTCCCTGCGTCACCCGCTTTTTTTTGCGTCCCCGTTTTGGGCCGGCGCGTACAGATTCTGATGCCATTAAGGACAAGAACATGAAAAAACGCATTGCAATTATTGCCGGCGCCGTGAGCCTCACGCTCGCGCTGTCGGCCTGTACCACCAACCCTTACACCGGTGAGTCCGAAGCCGGCAAATCCGGCATCGGCGCGGGCCTCGGCGCCGCGCTGGGCGCCGGCGTCGGCGTGCTGTCCTCTTCCAAGAAAGATCGCGGCAAGGGCGCGCTGATCGGCGCGGCGGCCGGTGCAGCCCTCGGCGGCGGCGCTGGCTATTACATGGACGTGCAGGAAGCCAAACTGCGCGACAAGATGAAAGGCACCGGCGTCAGCGTCACCCGCCAGGGCGACAACATCGTGCTGAACATGCCGAACAACGTGACCTTCGACAGCAGCAGCGCCACGCTGAAACCGGCGGGCGCCAACACCCTGACCGGCGTCGCCATGGTGCTGAAAGAGTACCCGAAAACCGCGGTCAACGTGGTCGGCTACACCGACAGCACCGGCTCCCGTTCGCTCAACATGAACCTGTCGCAGCAGCGCGCCGACGGCGTAGCCAGCGCGCTGATTACCCAGGGCGTGGCGGCGAACCGTATCCGCACCACCGGTGCCGGCCCGGACAACCCGATCGCCTCCAACAGCACCGCGGAAGGCAAGGCGCAGAACCGCCGCGTCGAGATCACCCTCAGCCCGCTGCAGTAATCCCGTGCGGGGCGCCACCGGTGCCCCGCCGCTTCCTCCCGGCTTTCTCCTTATCCTTCAACATTCCCGCTCGCACATCGGGTATGGTAGTCTCCTTGGCAATTAACCGCAGGAGGGATCGGCTGTGAGCACAGGCAAGGCAACGCGCGCCTCAGGACGCGCCACCATCAGCGATGTGGCCAGCATCGCCAAAACCGGCAAGACCAGCGTGTCGCGCTATCTGAATGGTGAACAACACCTGCTTTCCGACGATCTCAAACAGCGTATCGAACAGGCGATCCAGCAGCTCGACTACCGGCCAAGCCAGATGGCGCGCAGCCTGAAGGGCGGCCAGACCCGCCTGATCGGCCTGATCCTCGCCGATATCACCAACCCCTATTCGGTGGACGTGATGCGCGGCATCGAGGCCGCCTGCCGCCAACACGGCTTTACCCTGCTGGTGTGTAATACCAACAACGAAGTCAATCAGGAACAGCACTACCTGCAGTTGCTCAGCAGTTACCGGGTGGAAGGTATCGTGGTCAACGCGGTCGGCATGCGCGAGGAAGCGTTATCCACGCTGCAACAGTCGATGCTGCCAATGGTGCTTATCGACCGAAAAATCCCCGATTTCGCCTGCGACGTGGTGGGCCTGAACAACCGTGAAGCCGCTACCGTCGCCACTGAACACCTGCTGCAACAAGGTTTCGAAGCGATCCTGTTCCTCAGCGAGCCGCTCGGTACGGTCAATACCCGTCTCGAACGCCTGCACGCTTTCAGGCATACCATGGCGCAGCACTCCGCGCTGTTGGCGGAGCAGGCCGAAACACCGCTCAACGATCGGCAGAAGCTGGAGCAGGTGCTGAGCGATTTCAGCGGCCGCCATCGCGGCATGCGCAAGGCGGTAATCTCTGCCAACGGCGCCCTGACGCTGCAGGTAGCGCGCGCCATGCGTCGGCTCGGCATCCAATGGGGCAACGACATTGGCCTGCTGGGCTTCGACGAGCTGGAGTGGGCGGAGCTGGCCGGCGTCGGCATCACCACGCTGAAACAGCCTACCTACCAAATGGGGCACGCGGCGCTGGAACGGCTGGTGCAGCGCATTCAGGGCCTGGCCGCCCCGAGCGGCGAGCAGATGTTCTCCGGCGAGCTGATCGTCCGCGGCTCCACCACCCGCTAACCCGCCTTTTCCGGGGCCGTTAACTGCCCCGCCCTCACCGGCTGTTTTTTGCTCAGCTTCGTGATTGCGATCATATTTTTACACTCTGTCGCTTTCTACTGGAACCGGTTCCATTTAACGTACCGGTAACAGCAGCGGCGGCGACAATGCCGCCTCAGGAGTCAAAATGAAAACAGAAATCATCGTGGTCACCGGCGCCTACGGCACCGACACCGTCAAACAACACGGCGGCCAGCGTGCGCTGTTGCCCATCATCGCCGGCGCGGGCGCCGACGGGGTAGAGATCCGCCGCGAACTGTTCGCCGCCGGCGAACTGGACAGCCTGCCGGCCCTGGCGCAAGAGATCGATCGCCAGCAGCTGTTCGCCGTCTACTCCGCCCCTGAGGCGCTGTTCACCCCGCAGCATACGCTGAACCCCAACCTGTCGGCACTGCTGGCGGAAGCGCAGGCGCTGAACGCGCGCCGACTGAAGCTGTCCCTCGGCCATTTCCGCCCTGGCTTCGATTTTACCGAGCTGAAAGTGGCGCTGGAACAGCACCCGGTCAAACTGGTGGTCGAAAACGATCAGACGCCGGACTGCGGCATTTTGTCGATGCTGAACGCCTTTTTCCACGCCGCGGAAGATAGCCACCTGCCGGTCAGCATGACCTTCGATATGGCCAACTGGCTGTGGGTGGGGCAAGACGCCTTCGCCGCCGCCGAGCGCCTGGCCCGCCACGTCGGTTACGTGCACGTCAAAGCCGCCACCCAAGGCCCGCGCGGCTGGCGCGCCGTCGCGCTGGACGATACCGACGGCAGCTGGCGCGATCTGCTGGCCCGCCTGCCGCACAATGCGCCGCGCGGCATCGAATTCCCGTTGCAGGGCGATGATCTGGAAGCCGTCACCCGCCATTACGTCAATATCTTGCGTGCGGAGTAACCCCATGATGACAACGTTAACGGCAACGACGGCGCAGCAGGCGCCCCTGGATGTGGTCACGCTGGGCGAAGCCATGGCGATGTTCGTGGCGGCGCAAACCGGCGATTTGGCGGAGGTGGAAACCTTCACCAAACGCATCGCCGGCGCCGAATTGAACGTGGCGATCGGCCTGGCGCGTCTGGGCATGAACGTCGGCTGGGTCAGCCGCGTCGGCAACGATTCGTTCGGCCGCTTCACCCTGCAACAGCTGAAAAAAGAAGGCATCAACTACCGGCAGGTGACGGTCGACGGCCACTATCCCACCGGCTTTCAGGTGAAATCCAAAACCACCGATGGTACCGATCCCAGCGTGGAATACTTCCGCAAAGGCTCGGCAGCCAGCCACCTGTCGGTCGCCGATTTCAACCGTGAGTATTTCGGCTCTGCCCGCCACCTGCACCTGAGCGGCGTGGCGGCGGCGCTGTCCAGCCAGTCGCTGGCGCTGTGCCACCATGCGGCGCGCGAGATGCGCGCCATGGGCAAAACCATTTCGTTCGATCCCAACCTGCGCCCGGTGCTGTGGCCCAGCCGCGAGGTGATGATTGAGCAGCTGAACCAGCTGGCGTTCGCCGCCGACTGGGTGCTGCCGGGGCTGAAAGAGGGGCAGATCCTCACCGGCCAGTCGACGCCGGAAGGCATCGCCGATTTCTATCTGGAACGCGGCGTGCAGGCGGTGATCATCAAAACAGGCCCGGACGGCGCCTGGTTTAAAACCGCCGCCGGCGACAAGGCGGCAGTGGCCGCGGTCAAGGTCGACAACGTGGTGGATACCGTCGGCGCCGGTGACGGCTTTGCCGTCGGCACCCTCAGCGCCCTGCTGGAAGGCAAAACGCTGATACAGGCGGTGCAGCGCGGCAATAAAATCGGCTCGCTGGCGATCCAGGCCATCGGCGACAGCGAAGGCCTGCCAACCCGCGCGGCGCTGGCCGAATAACAATAAAAAAAACGACTTCTCCGCATGACGTCAGCCTCTGGCCCTACAACCGGGACGCGTCGGGAGAGCATCTGCCCCTTTGTCTTGCATGCCCAGCGAGCCGGGCGAAGGGGACGCAACACCACTGAAGGATACTGAACATGAACAAAGCGACTGTCGCGGCCAAACGCTGGTGGTACATCATGCCCATCGTGTTTATCACCTACAGCCTGGCCTATCTCGATCGCGCCAACTTCAGCTTCGCCTCTGCCGCCGGCATCAATGAAGATCTCGGCATCACCAAAGGCATGGCCTCACTGCTGGGCGCGCTGTTTTTCCTCGGTTATTTCTTCTTCCAAATTCCCGGCGCTATCTATGCCGAACGCCGCAGCGTCAAAAAACTGATCTTCTGGTGCCTGATCCTGTGGGGCGGCTGCGCCTCGCTGACCGGCGTGGTCAGCAATATCCCGATGCTGGCCGCCATCCGCTTTATCCTCGGCGTGGTAGAAGCGGCGGTGATGCCGGCGATGCTGATCTATATCAGCAACTGGTTCACCAAATCGGAGCGGTCACGCGCCAATACCTTCCTGATCCTCGGCAACCCGGTGACGGTGCTGTGGATGTCGGTGGTATCCGGTTACCTGATCCACGCCTTCGGCTGGCGCGAAATGTTTATCCTCGAGGGCATTCCGGCGGTTATCTGGGCGTTCTGCTGGTGGGTGCTGGCGAAAGACAAACCGGCGCAGGCCGGCTGGCTGAGCGCCGATGAGAAACAGGCGCTGCAGCAGCAGCTGGACGAAGAGCAGAAAGGCATCAAGGCCGTGCGCAACTACGGTGAAGCCTTCCGTTCGCGCAACGTGATCCTGCTGTGCGTACAGTACTTCGCCTGGAGCATCGGCGTGTACGGCTTCGTGCTGTGGCTGCCTTCCATCCTGCGTAGCGGCATGCAGATGGGCATGGTGGAAGCCGGCTGGCTGTCGGCGGTGCCTTACCTGGCGGCGACCATCGCCATGATCGTCGTCTCCTGGGCGTCGGACAAAATGCAAAACCGCAAGCTGTTCGTCTGGCCGCTGCTGCTGATCGGCGCGCTGGCGTTCTTCGGATCTTACGCCGTCGGCACCAACCACTTCTGGATCTCCTACGGCCTGCTGGTGGTCGCCGGCGCCGCGATGTACGCCCCCTACGGGCCGTTCTTCGCCATCATTCCGGAAATGCTGCCGAAGAACGTCGCCGGGGGCGCCATGGCGCTGATCAACAGCATGGGCGCGCTGGGGTCGTTCTTTGGCTCCTGGTTCGTCGGCTATCTGAACGGCGCGACCGGCAGTCCGGCGGCCTCTTACATGTTTATGGCCATCGCACTGGTGGTAGCGGTGGTACTGACGGTGATCGTCAAACCCGCCCGCAACGAGATCCAGCCGCAATTGGCTTGATCCGGTTATACTTTTTATCTGTTAACCCAACCGGGGGGGCACCATGCCCCCTTTGGCCCAGCTGGAGTTCGTGATGAAGCCTTCTATCGTATTGTACAAAAGCCTGCCTGCCGATCTGCGTGAACGTCTGGAACAGCACTTCACCGTGCACGCCTTCAATGGCCTGCAGCCGGAGAACCGCGACGAACTGCGCCAGGCGCTCCAGCAGGCCGTAGGGATCATCGGTTCCGGCGGTAAAATTGACGAAGCCTTCCTGCAGCAGGCGCCCAAACTGCGCGCGGCCTCGACCGTTTCCGTCGGCTACGACAACTTCGACGTCGAGGCGCTCAACGCCCATAACGTACTGCTGATGCACACCCCGACGGTGCTGACCGAAACCGTCGCCGACACCATCATGAGCCTGGTGCTGGCGACCGCGCGTCGGGTGGTGGAAGTGGCGGAGAGGGTCAAGGCCGGCGAATGGCGCGGCAGCATCGGGCCGGACTGGTTCGGCGTCGACGTGCACCATAAAACCATCGGTATCCTCGGCATGGGCCGCATCGGCCTGGCGCTGGCGCAGCGCGCGCATTTCGGCTTCGGCATGCCGGTGCTGTACAACGCCCGCCGCACGCACGAAGAGGCGGAGCAGCGCTTCAACGCGCGCCGCTGCGATCTGGATACCCTGCTGGCCGAGTCGGATTTCGTTTGCATCACGCTGCCGCTGACCGAACAAACCTTCCACATGATCGGCCGCGATCAGCTGGCGAAGATGAAGAAAAGCGGCATTCTGATCAACGCCGGCCGCGGGCCGGTGGTGGATGAGCAGGCGCTGATCGAAGCGCTGCAAAACGGCGTGATCCACGCCGCCGGGTTGGACGTGTTCGAGAAAGAGCCGCTGCCGGCCAACTCGCCGCTGCTCAGCATGCCGAACGTGGTGGCGTTGCCGCACATCGGCTCCGCCACCCATGAAACGCGCTACGGCATGGCCGCCTGCGCCGTGGATAATTTGATCGCCGCGTTGAGCGGCACGGTGAAAGAAAACTGCGTCAACCCGCAGCTGTTGCGGAAATAACTTACCGAGGCCGGCGATCTGCGGATCACCGGCCTCGCCGCTTTTTGCACCTATCGACGGGGCATCTTCACTCCGTCAAACTCACGGGCTTCCCCCTTATCTTCCTGACGACAAATTTACCAACGTCGTCATTTGCTATCAGCATGACCAGCAGCAGCATCACCAACACTGCCAGTTTCATATGGCTGTAGGCTATCGACGGGTCAAAAGCTTCCAGCAATAGCGTAATACAGGGTGAAACATTCACAATAATATTGGTGGTCAACGCGCTGGTGAGTTCAATACCCTTTTGAAGCATCCATAGCGGCAATATATTCCCTAATATGACGATGAGCGGCAGGTACATCCAGAAGCTGGATTGCGTCGTTGCCAGTACGCCTTCGCTCGGCAACATCAGAGCGCAAACGCCAATGAGCAAGGGAAATCTGAACGACTGAATATTGACGGCGTTAAACGCTTTTTTGGACAGTGATTTTGCAATATAGGTGCCGACAGCCATACAGGTTGAGGTGACGAGACACACTAAGCCAAGTGCCAAAACAAATAGGGTGTTTGAAGCGAAGGGGTTAAAACGCTGCCCTTTCACGGCCAATATCATCAGAACGGCGACAATAAAAGCCAGCATTACGGATATAACGATGTTTTTTACACCCACCGAGTTTCTGTTATAAATTTCAATGAAAACAGAAATGATCGGGCTCAGTCCAAAAAGCATAGCCACCAGAATCGAGGGCTCCGTCCATTTCAACCCAACGAAGAGCCCAACCCAAGCTCCCAGCGTAGAGATATTCAATAATAGAATTAACTTCCAGGCGTTAAGGCAAGCTTGCAGCTTGACGGGGAAAAACAGCACGGAGATCACAAAGAAACCGAGCCAGGTCAAGGTAAAAGTCCAAAACAATAATACGAACAGATCGATGCTCTGCAACAAACCTGATAGGAAAACATCTATGGCTGCACCCAGGATGCAATATCCAAGAATGTATGTTGGGCCGGACGCCTTGATTTTACTGTTCATAGACTTCAAACATGCCCTTACTTTCAAGGCCAACGATATGTTGATAGTCGGCATTGAGCTGATCGGCGCAGCGGTGGCTTAACGCAATCCAGCCCGGCGAGCTGTAGACGTCCGTCGTAAGTTTTATTTCCTGATCTACATCCGGCAGATTTGATTTCTTGTAGGATGGCAAACCAGCGATGGTATCGACATACTTAACGGCCTTTATAATGCCGGCGCTAAAAGATATCAGCTCTTTAATTTTTAAATAGTTTAACGGTTTATATTCCTCTGCGACCGTTTCCAGGAATGCGTCGGTTGAGCACACGCTCAGTACCAGTTCGTCAATCTGCGTGCGCTTCAACGCCAGGGATGACAACGCTGGAAAACCCGCGCCGTGCGGTCTGGCCCCGGTTTCAATTAACGTCCAGCCGTCTTTTGTTAAAAACAGTTCCGAGTGCGCTGCGCCAAACGTTATCCCCAAAGCATCCAGACAGCTAAAGATATAATCTTTGAGCTGAGCGTGATTCTGCGTATCGAAGGAGGTCAGTTCGGTGAACTCACAGATGGAATCGGCTCCATTGTAACTTCCCTTGCCCATCTTCCATATCGCGCAGATCTTGTGACGGCCTTGATGACTGACAGTATCAACGACGTACTCTTCCCCCTCAATAAAAGGTTGCAGAATAATGACTTCATTTTTTAAATTGAGCTGATTGCTTTTTTTGAACAAATTATCTGAATGGGTCTCAACCTCTTCAACCGTTTTGCAAACAAAAACGGAGTCCGTGCCTGCACTATCAACGGGTTTTAGGACCAGCTTCCGGTACTTTTTAAACAGCTCGGTCGCATATTGCGTGGCGTCTTTAAGGTTAGTTAACCGGTGCGTGGGGATATGATTGAGCCTGCTATTTTTCAGGCACTCTTGCATCAGGTATTTATTTCTGCGAGAACGACTCGTGCCGGTATCGTTACCGGGAAGGCCCAGAATCTCAGCCAGATGATCTGCGAGTTCAATGCCTGTTTCACAGCCTGCAATCACCGCGATAACATCATACTCTTTCAATCGATTGAGGATGTCATCCCCTGTGTATTGCAAACTGATAAAGAAATCACCGGTTCTGTAGCTATTTAGCAGTTTCGCCGGTATATCTTCACGACTTTGAATATGCGCGCACTGGTATCCTTTTTTATTGAATTCAGGTGCCACATCGTTTCCGGACGAGTAGGCGTCAACGAGGATAACGATTTTTTTCGTGTCTTTGATGTCCATGCAGCTTGTTACTCCGTACTATAATCAGGGCCGAATATTAACGTTCGATTGCCTTGGCGTTGAATTTCACGCTCGACATCCTTTTACTTTATGAAGGGAACGTGTCAGCAAATTGTTGAGAAGTCGGCGCTTTCAATGCTTTTAGCCAGGCTTGTCATTTCACGATATTTATCAGATTTATCACCACCCGGCTGATAGATTCTATACCGCCAATAACGCCAAAGAGATGTCAGAATGGCAGCGTATTCCGTATAGGTTTTCAATACCTTTATTTCGCGTGCTTCAAGCATTCTTATAGAATTGTAACCCGCGATGAGATGCTCCGCTTTTTCCAGCGACAACGTCCCATTGATGCTGCAGGTGCCGACAATCGCCATGGCGATGTCAAAGACAGAGTGATAAATACAGGTCAACTCAAAATCTATCATGCCGACAAACTGCTCGCCCTCAAACAACATATTGTCATAGAAAAGATCGGAGTGGATGACAGAGGTAGGCAAGCCGCTGATACGTTCTACGGCCAGATGCCTGAGCCTATCTTTGGCCCAGCGCTCGTAATCCCGATCGATATTGGCATCAAGAGCATCCATAAACTTTTTCTGCTCATAGAAGACTGAGTCTGTTAAGAAATTAGGGACAGGTATAGTATGCAGTTTCGCCATCGCAACGCCGAGCTGCCTGAGCATATGTTCGCTGAAATCCCGGCGGACGGCACCATCCATGTAGGTTCTTAATAGAGAGTGCTTTCCCCTCAATATGATCGAATAGCTTTCTTGCTCTTTGGGTTTGACCAGCAAAGAGGTCTCATAATCATGGGCTTCCAGCCACACCAGCGTCTTTGCCATGATCTCAACGTCATCACGGCTTTGCTCTTCAATAATGCTGAAAACACAGCGGCCGATATCTGTTTCGAGGCAATAATTGGTATTGCCGGACCCCATCCCCAAGAAGGCACTGCTTTTTACAGTTAGGCCATAAAGAGATTCTATGCGGTGAACTTCATCACGATTTAACGTTGAGCCTGTTTGCATTTCTAATTCCATATCATTCACTTGAGCGCTTGATGCAAATCTTCATACAAGTCATTAACGTCTTCGATGCCGACTGACATTCGTATTAATTGCCTCGTAATCCCTGATTTTTTTTGCTCCTGCTCGCTAAGGCTTCTGAATGACGATGAGGCCTGATAAGGCGAGTTCAATGTGGTCTCCAGATCCCCCAAACTGTTGGAAGGGACGATGAGATTTAACTTCCTCTGAAAACCTGTCGCGTCAAACCGCTGGGCGATTTCAAAGCTGACCATGCCGCCGAATCCCCGCATCTGCTCGCGGGCAATACTGTGATTATGGTGACTCGGCAAGCCTGGATAGAACACTTTCGTCACATTAGGGTGCTCATCTAAACGGCTGGCCAGTTCCATAGCGTTGCGGTTAATGGTATTCATTCGAATGGCCAACGTGCGCAAGCTTCGCTCCAGCAGGTGACATGACTGCGCGTTTAGACACCCGCCAAAGTCATTCATATATTCGGCCATTGCAGCAATTGACTCTTCACTGCCGACAGCCACGCCTCCTGACACATCGCCGTGGCCGCCCAAAAACTTGGTGGCGCTGTGCAATACCAAATCGACGCCATATTCCAGGGGATTTTGATTGATCGGGGTCGCCACGGTGTTATCAATAATGGTGAACACTCCCCGACTCTGGGCGAATCGGGCCAATAGCTCAATGTTCAAGATTTTAAGCAATGGATTAGTCGGTGTTTCGATATATATCATTCGAGTATTCGAATTGACTAATGCGATGATGCTCTCTACTTCACAACTCTCGGAAACGCTGTATGTGATGCCTAACTTTGCAAAATGATTCTGTACAAACTTGAGCGCACCTGAATACACGCCGTTTTGTAAAACAATATGGTCACCGGCTTTTAAATGCGAAAGCATAGCCGTCGCGAAAGCCGCCATACCGGAACTGAATACCAGGGCGGCCTCACCACCGCTTTCTAATGCGCACATCTTCTCGGCAACAGCGCGCTGATTGGGTAAGTTACCATGTCTTGGATATACATCTTCTGTCATATCAAGATGCTTGTGAGAACTTGCAGAGAATAGCGGAGAAAGAATGCCACCATGCATTTTGTCGATAATGGTCCCGCTGTGAACGGCAAGAGTTTCTTTTGCTAACACGGTTACTACCTATTTTCTAGTATCAGGAAATGGGGGCATGCCTCGGTTAAAGTATCCCCCCGTTCATGTGAGTCTTTATTACGATGGGTTATTTGGCACCGCAAACATCGGCGTGAAATCGATTAATATGACATCGCGGAAGCCCACCTTACCGTGCCCATCAACATGAACCGGTTTCACCTGGTGCCAGACTAAATCATCAACGATACCGATAGAGTCCAGCGGTTTTAGCATGGCTTCGTTGCAAAGGATGTTAGTTTTAGTGTTGTCGGTGATGATATTCTCTCCGCCAGAAACACCATCACGATTGATCAAATGTATCCAGGTACAAGGCTCGCCATCCTTGTGAAGACGATTCGGTACGGAAATCCCCGGCGCACCCACCGTCGCTTTCATTCTGATGAAATGAATGCCGACCTCCATGGGAATAGTCGATGCATACTGATATAACGGGGAGTTTTTGAAATCATGCAGGACAAGTGACGTGATCAGATTATTTGACAAAATGTCGTTTGGAACAGGCTGAAACTTCCGCGCCTCTTCAACAACTTCATCATTAAATCCGATATCTTGTTTGTAACTGTAGGCGTGTTCAGAAGATTGAGGGATCAAGAGATTAAAGCAAGGTAAAAGTACATATTTACTGTGCTGCCGGTAGCGCCCAGCGTTTTCGCCGTAGGGATCCAGAGCAAGCGTATCGAAATGCCGCTGAATAATACTCAAGTCTGATTTTTGCGCATCGGTAAGTTTAAAGTCATCCGAATCCAATTTGCAATACCCTACGTCTGTCATCATTGGGTATGCGCTCACACGGCACTCAAGTATGTTTTCAAACTCTTTAATGTTACCACGAATCATCGTGCAATCTTCCTTTTTACTCTGATTGGAATAACGACATATTGATGTTCACCGCAATGCTCATGAACATTGAACAGCAAATGCTTCCCTGTTTTTCAAGTGAAGTAATTCATCTCACAAATAAAAGAGCTTGATTATTTATTCTTTAAACTATCTGCACGCCGAAAAGTACGACAGAGAATTTTATAAATTTCTTTTTCACTTATTTAGCGAAAATTGATTTGCGCTATTTCCCATTACTGCCTGACCTAATCTTACGGGTGCACTGTGAGCGAAAGCCTAACCTGTGTATGGGTTTTCGCTTGGCGCCAGATTGGCTGCGATGCCTGACAATGCGCATCTGCCGAACACAGAACTTCCTACCTGGCGTTACGCCGCCGAATGCTTTTTGGGCAGCGCCCTCGCAGGCAGTATGATTAGTGATTTTTATACAAAATAGCTGTTTTTCGGCAACAGCAACGAGCACATCCCCATGCAGGCCATCTGGAGACATCTATCATCAAACAGATTGCTCTGTAGAGAGAGATGGATGAAACTGGCAACAAACCGCCTTAAAAGGCGCGTTTCTGGCATTGCCGGATCCACGCTACCGCACTACTCATTCTTTTCCGAGCATTAGTTTAGGAAACCTGCATTATTAAGATAAATTTAACGGATGCGGAAGTTACTCGATATGGTTATAAATTGCCATAACGTTAATAAAATGCAGCGAAAAAGTGTGATCTACGTCAGGGCGGCAAAACCTGTGCCAATCCAATGATCGAGCAGCAGTGCGGCTGGCGATAAAGTTGAGGTTGTGAGGGTGTGGGCCGGCGAACGGTCACAATAATCCAGCGTAATATGCTGTCAATCGGCCAGTTAGTGAAGTTTGTGCCCATTGGTCGATTTGTCGGCCGCGTTGCAGCGGGATTTGTCTGGCGGTATGGTGGGGGATTACCTGCTAAGAAACAGTACTGCTGCACCTATGACTTTCTCACTTTTCGGCGAAAAATTTACCCGTTATGCGGGCATTACCCGTTTGATGGACGACCTGAACGAAGGCCTGCGCACCCCCGGTGCCATCATGCTCGGCGGTGGCAACCCTGCGCAGATCCCAGAGATGGAAGCCTACTTCAAACAGCTGTGCCAGGAGATGCTCGACCAGGGCAAACTGACCGAGGCGCTGTGCAACTACGACGGCCCGCAAGGCAAGGACGCGCTGCTGAAAGCGCTGGCCAATCTGCTGCGTGACGAGCTCGGCTGGGAGATTTCGCCACAGAATATTGCACTGACTAACGGCAGCCAAAGCGCGTTTTTCTACTTATTCAACCTGTTCGCCGGCCGCTACGCCGACGGTTCGCGCCGCCGCGTGCTGTTCCCGTTGGCGCCGGAATATATCGGCTATGCCGACGCCGGACTGGACGAAGGGCTGTTCGTCTCCGCCAAACCGAACATCGAGCTGCTGCCGGACGGCCAGTTCAAATATCACGTTGATTTCGAACACCTTACCATCGGCGACGACATCGGTATGATCTGCGTTTCGCGGCCGACCAATCCGACCGGCAACGTGATCACCGACGAAGAGCTGATGAAGCTTGATCTGCTGGCGCAGCAGCGCGATATTCCGCTGGTGATCGACAACGCCTACGGCGTGCCGTTCCCCGGCATCATCTTCAGCGACACCACGCCGCTGTGGAACCCGAACACTATCCTGTGCATGAGCCTGTCCAAGCTCGGCCTGCCTGGCTCGCGCTGCGGTATCGTGATCGCCGACGAGAAGGTGATCACCGCGCTGACCAACATGAACGGCATCATCAGCCTGTCGCCGGGCAGCATGGGGCCGGCGATGGCGACGGAAATGATCGCGCGCGGCGATCTGCTGCGCCTGTCGAACGAGGTGATTCGCCCGTTCTACAAACAGCGCGTCGAGCACACCATCGAGATTATCCGCCGCTACCTGTCGCCGGAGCGTTGCCTGATCCACAAACCGGAAGGGGCTATCTTCCTCTGGCTGTGGTTCAAGGATCTGCCGATCACCACCGAAGTGCTGTATCAACGCCTGAAAAAGCGCGGCGTGCTGATGGTGCCGGGCCACTATTTCTTCCCGGGGCTGGAGCATGAATGGCCGCACACCCACCAGTGCATGCGCATGAACTACGTGCCCGACCCGGAGAAAATCGAGCGCGGCGTAGCGATCCTGGCGGAAGAGATCGAACGCGCGCATCAGGAAGCGAACTAAGCTCAACCCATCGGGGTGCCACCACGGCGCCCTTTTTTGGATTACAGCGTCCAGAACAGCACCGCCAGCAGCTGCGGCGACATGATGCGCAGGAACATCGCCAGTGGATACACGGTGGCGTAAGACAGCGCGGCGGCGCCGCTGGTAGGATGCAGACCGTTGGCGAACGCCAGCGCCGGCGGATCGGTCATCGAACCCGCCAGCATGCCGGATAGCGTCAGGTAGTTCATCTTGCCCACCGTGCGCGCCAGAATACCGACGCTCAGCAGCGGAATGGCGGTGATCAACGCGCCATAACCAATCCACGTCAGCCCCTCGCCGTGCAACAACGTATCGATG
The DNA here is from genome assembly GCA_018237385.1 of Apodemia murphyi. Lineage (NCBI taxonomy): Eukaryota > Metazoa > Arthropoda > Insecta > Lepidoptera > Riodinidae > Apodemia > Apodemia murphyi. Next base: position 55,478 of record DWQP01000008.1, on the reverse strand, counting down.
AAGTTACCGCCCGATTTCAACCCGACCACCGCCAGAAACAGCACGATGCCCAGTTCGCGCAGCGCCAGGTTGGCGCTCGGCGGCATAAACCAATACAGCTTGCCGATGCTGCCGATGCGCCCCAGGATCAGCGCCGCCACCAGCGGCCCGCCGGCCAGCCCCAGCCGCAATGCCGCCGGGAAGCCGGGCACGAACAGCGGAATGGAGCCGAGCAGCACCCCGAGGCCGATGCCGATAAAGACCGGCAGCATCTGTACCTGCTGCAGTTTTTGTTGGGCGTTGCCGACGATTGCCGTCACCGCGTCGATGGCCTCCGGCCGGCCGACCAGATTGAGAATGTCGCCGAACTGCAGCGTCACGTTGCTGCCGGCCACCAGCTCCACGCCGGCGCGGTTGAGGCGTGAAATCACCACGTCATACTTCTGCTTCAGGTTCAGATCGCGGATTTTCTTGCCCAGCACCTGCTCGTTGGTCACCACCGCCCTCACCACCTGCAGCGCGGTGCCGCGCGTCGACAGCGAGGCGTCTACCTCTTCGCCGATCACCAGCCGGGCATTCTCCAGATCTTCGCGCTTCCCCACCAGGTGCAGGTAGTCGCCAAGCTCCAGCCGCTCGTGCGGCGCCGGCACCATCAACAGCTCCCCGCGCTTGAGGCGCGAACAGACGATCGCTTCACCGTTGAGCAACGGCACCTGCTTGATCGCCATACCCTGCAGATTGGGATTGCGCACCGCCACGTTCATGGCGTGCAGCAGCTCACGCTGATTGCCCAGGCCGTTTTCAAACGCCTGCGCCTCGCGCTCGATATTGATGCGGAAAAACAGCCGGATCAGCCACATCACCAGCAGAATGCCGCATATGCCGAACGGATAGGCCATAGCGTAGCCCATGCCCATTCCGTCCACCAACGCCGGATCGGAACCGAGATCGGTCAGGATTTGCTGACCGGCACCCAGCGCCGGGGTGTTGGTGACCGCGCCGGAGAACACGCCGAGGATGATCGGCAGCGGCACGTCGAACAGCTTGTGCACCGCCGCCGCCACGACGCCGCCGGTCAGCACCAGCAGCACCGCGAAGGCGTTGAGGCGCAGACCGGAGACGCGCAGCGAAGAGAAGAAACCGGGGCCGACCTGAATACCGATGGTGTAGACGAACAGGATCAGGCCGAACTCCTGGATAAAGTGCAGCATGTCCCCGTTCAGACTGATTTGCCCGCTCTGGGCGAAGTGACCGACCAGGATGCCGCCGAACAGCACGCCGCCGATGCCCAGCCCGACGCCGTACAGCTTCCAGTTCCCCATCCACAGCCCAATGACGGCCGCCAGCGCCAACATGCTGACGGTCAGGGCGATATCGCTCATAGGTCACATCCTTGCCAAAGTTGAATCGGGAATTTGCGGTTAAAAGCATACAATTAACAAGGATTATGACATCGGACAGACGGGGGGACTGTGGCGTGCGCCACATAACGCAGCGGGGGAGATCCGTCTGGATCTCCCCCGCATGATGATGACCGTTTTTCAGTCGGTTATTTCGCTTCCAGCTCCGGCGTCGCACCGATGGCGATACGCTGCGGCTGCAAGGCTTCCGGCACCTGACGCACCAGATCGATGTGCAACAGGCCATTTTCAAATTTGGCCTCGGACACCTGCAGATGCTCCGCCAGGGTGAAGGTCAACTGAAACTCTTTGCACACCAGGCCCTGATGCAGGTATTCGACCTGTTTTTCCGGCGGCGTAGGTTTACCGCTGACGGTCAACCGTGGCCCTTCCACTTCGATATTCAGTTCGCTCTGCCGGAAACCGGCCAGCGCCAAAGAAATGCGGTAATGATTATCATCACTTTTCTCGATGTTATACGGCGGGAACCCCTGAGGTTCCTGGCCGCCCATTGAACTGGCCAATTTATCAAAACCAATCCATTGACGCAGAAGCGGGGATAAATCGTAATTACGCATAGGAACAACTCCTTTCATTAAGCGAGATGTGTTTATTCAGCCCCCTGACGGCAGGCTAGGTATTATTTGCCGGCAGCGTATCTGCCGGCGAAACGGAAATTTATTTAATTTCGATGCGGCGCGGTTTTAATGTTTCCGGCACGATGCGTTGCATGTCGATATACAACAGACCATTCTCCAGTTTGGCGCCTTTAATTTGAATGTGTTCGGCCAGCTGGAATTTACGCTCGAAATTACGCTCGGCGATGCCCTGGTATAAATAGGTTTTTTCTGCCGGTTCGTTATTGTGCGCCCCGCGCACGATCAGCAGATTATCTTGCGTGGTGATCTCCAGCTCCTGCTCGGCAAACCCGGCTACCGCGATGGCAATACGATAATGATTTTCGTCCACCAGCTCGACATTATAAGGCGGATAACCGCCGTTGCCCTGACTCTGACCGGCTTCCAGCGCGTTGAACAAGCGATCGAAACCAATGGCGGAACGGTATAGCGGGGAAAGATCAAAATTACGCATAACACAGCCTCCTAAGGCACTTCAGCGAGGTTGAAATAAATACGCCTTCCACTCTGGACAGGCTAATTAAGCCAGAATTCCCTTACGGCGAATTCTCAATTCGGCTCTGATGATAAAATGGGGGTTGATTTCATCAATTCAACAGGCGAGGATCAAAAAAACTTCGCACCGATTAGGCGAAAGTTTTTTTACCACTTACACTAAAGTGAGAGAGCCGCCACAGAGCGGGATTTTGCTTCTTTAAAAGCAGCAACAGGATGTTATAAATCAGCTTAATTTAGGGGAACAGCAACCCTGCAGGATGGATTAATGACGACGATGAAAGCGATAGCGACGGGCTGCATGTTGTTGGCGACCAGCGGTTGCTCCAGCGTGATGAGCCATACCGGCCCGAATCAGGGTTACTATCCCGGCACCCGCGCCAGCGTGGACATGCTGAAGGACGACAACACCAGCTGGGCGATGATGCCGCTGGTGGCGCTGGATCTGCCGTTCTCCGCGGTGATGGACACCGTACTGCTGCCTTACGACTATCTGCGTTCCGGCAACGACGCCACCGCAGACTCGCCAAAAGCGCGCATCCTGCGCAGCGAGCAGCAGAATCTGGCGGCAACAGGCAATCCCGGCGAAGGCAACGACAGCACCGCCACGCACTAATCACGCACCCAGCGGGCCGCCAGGCCCGCCTTTACACCTCAACCACAAAGATCTGGTTGAACCCCGCTATCTCGCGCATAAACGCCACTTTCTTGCCATCCGGTGAAAACACCACGGCATCCGCCGACGGCGGCTGCGCGCTGCGCTGCGTTAAACGCTGCAGGCGGCCACCGGCGACCTCGCACAGCATCACGCTGTTATCGCACACCAAGGCAATCGCCCCGCCCTGCGGGTGCCAACTGAACGCAGACTGGATGTCATGCTCGCTACGGCTCACCTGGCGCGGCTCCCCGCCGTTCGGCGACACCGTCCACAGCTGCACCACGCCGCCGTCGTCCTTCATCAAAAATGCGATTTGGCTGCCGTCCGGCGAGCTGCGCAGCCAGTGGCGCGGCGCGGCGGCGACGCCCGGATAACGACGATCCCCGGTAAAGGTTACCCGCCTCTGCCTGACGCCCTGCGGCGGCGCCGGCAACTCGCTTTCTGTCCCCTGCAGCGGCAAAGCGCCCGCCCTGGCGTAATCGGCATCGTTCTCCGGCAGATCGACAATAAACACCTCCGGCAGCTGCTCGCCGGCAGCGGATAGCGTATCGCCGATGAACGCCAGCGCCCAGCGCTGCCGGCTGCCGTCGGCCTTTCGGTAACCTTCACGACCTATCCAGCCTTCTTCGTAGGCGCGATTGATCTGATCGCTGCCCGGCTGCGGCTGCGGCACGGTCTCGCTGACCAGCACGCAATAGTGGCTGCCGTCATACTCGCGCGGATGTTGTTTCGGCGGATTGACCCCGTGCAGCGGCACGGCCACCCCGACGTTACGCAGATCGCGCGCCGGATCGCGTTCGTGCATCACGTGATCGTTGTAGGTAAAGCTGAGGCGGCTGCCGTCCGGACTGAAAACGTGCACATGGCTGCCGCCGCGCAGCGCGCCGGGCGTGTAGGGCGCGGTGATATCCAGCGCATCGAGGGTGATGGCCAACTCGCGATCCGGTTCGCTGACGATCACTCCGCGACGGTGGTGAAAATCATACTGCCAGGCGCTGTCCGGGTGCTCTGGGCCGTGGATAAAGGCATAGCGCGCCGGCGCATCGGGGCTGACCGTGACCACGCCGACGTGCGCGCCGTGCTGGGCGCGATACACCACCTCCACCGCGCCGCTGGCGACGTTGACCCGCTCGATGCTCAGCCCGGTGAAAGAGGCGCCGCGCGGGCGCACGTCATAAGCCAGCCATTGGCTGTCCGGCGTCCAGACGTTGATATTGGTTAACTGATGCCCGCGAGGGTCGAAAGTCAGTTGTTTTTCCCGATGGCTCATGGCGGTTCTCCTGCGCATGCCGGCACTGAGTCGTCATCTTACCGGATCGGCGGCAGCGTTTCACATGGCCTGCGCGGGTAAGGCGGGAGGATTTTTCGGTTCGAAATGACGCAATTATTTTTCAGCGTCTTATCATTTAAGCCGAACGACGGCGTCGGCAGGAAATAAGCGGTCGATTAGGCGCTCGCATTCCTGGCGGCGAAACTCGACGGCGCCCATGCCGTATAGGCGGATGCCGCGAGCGCTATTTTTTTCATTCTCATTTCCTTTGTCAAAATAAGTCAGCGGCAGCACCTTCCTTAACGCTAATAAATAAAAAATCGTGCCGCTAAACTATACGTTAATGATTATTTTTCGCCGCCAGTGCGATCACATTACGCCGTGACCGCTTTTGCCCGCCGGTCGGGCGACGGGGTTTACAATCAATACAAAAAAGTACAATATGGATTTTTAGTACAAAAAATTCTGGAGCCGGTATGAATCCCCTCTTCGATGCCATTGTTTCTGCCCATCAGCAACTGCGCCCTCAGGTACGGGTCACGCCCCTGGAGCGCAGCGTGCTGCTTTCACAGCAGCTCGGCTGCGAGCTGTATCTGAAATGCGACCATCTGCAGCACACCGGCTCCTTTAAATTTCGCGGCGCCAGCAACAAGCTGCGATTGCTGGATAGAGAGCAACGCCGGCGCGGCGTTATCGCCGCCTCAACCGGTAACCACGGCCAGGCGGTCGCCCTGGCGGGGCAGCTGATGGGGGTTGGCGTCACGGTTTATGCGCCAGAGACGGCCGCGAGCATCAAGCTAGACACCATCCGCGCGCTGGGCGGCACCGTAGAATTGGTGCCGGGCGATGCGCTGAACGCCGAACTGGCCGGGGAACAGGCCGCCCGCGAACAGGGAAAAACCTATATCTCGCCGTATAACGACGAGCAGGTGATCGCCGGCCAAGGTACCTGCGGCATGGAGCTGGTTGAACAGCTCACCGGTCTGGACGCCGTGTTCGTGGCGGTGGGCGGCGGTGGCTATATCGCCGGTATCGGCACCGTTTTGCGGCAACTGTCGCCGAACACGCAGCTTATCGCCTGTTGGCCTGAAAACGCCACCAGCATGTACAGCGCGCTGGAAGCGGGCCATATCTTCCCGGTGGAGGAACAAGAGACCCTGTCCGACGGCACCGCCGGCGGCGTCGAACCGGGTGCCGTGACCTTCCCGCTGTGCCAGCAGCTGATCGACCGCAAAGTGCTGGTCAGCGAGACGGAGATCAAACACGCAATGCGCCGGATCGCCGCCAGCGATCGGTGGATTATCGAAGGCGCAGCCGGCGTGGCGCTGGCGGCGGCGATCAAACTGGCGCCAGAATATCAGGGGAAAAAAGTGGCGGTGGTACTGTGCGGTAAAAATATCGTGTTGGAGAAATACCTCAAGGCCATCGCCGATGCGCATCCTTAATCGGCAGCAAATCCTCGCCGCGTTCGACGCCGAGAGCATCACGCCGCTGTTGAAGCAGGGGTTTATCGCCTACACGAAGCAGCAGGTACAACAGCCCCCGGTGCAGCATTTCCTGTTCGAACAGGCCACCGGCGATTGCTGCATCAAATCCGCCTGGCTGGAAGGCGACGAACTGTTCGTGGTCAAGGTGTCCGCCGGTTTCTATCGCAACGCCGAGCGCGGGCTGGCCAGCAATCAGGGGTTGGTGATGGCGTTCTCCGCCCAGACCGGCGAACCGCAGGCGCTGCTGCAGGATGAGGGTTGGCTGACCGCGCTGCGCACCGCCCTGGCCGGCCGCATCGCCGCCGAGCTGTGCGCGCCGCCGCATATTCAGACGATCGGCATGGTCGGTACCGGCCTGCAGGCACGTCTCCAGCTACAATGCCTGAAACCGGTGACCGATTGCCGAGACGTATGGGTGTGGGGGCGAGACGAACAGGCGCTGACGGCGTATCGACGCGATGCCGAGGCCGAAGGTTTTCGGGTGCAGACCACGCAGGACGCGTCGGAACTGGCGGCGCACTGTCAGCTGATCGTCACCACCACGCCCAGCCGCGAACCGATACTGCAGGCAGCGGATATTCGGCCCGGCACACACATCACCGCCGTGGGCGCCGACGCGCCCGGCAAGCAGGAGCTGGCGACCGATCTGGTGGCGCGCGCGGACGCGCTGCTAGTCGATGCGCTGGCGCAGTGCGCGAACTATGGCGAGATCGCGACGGCTTATCGGCAAAACAGGCTCACTTCAATGCCAATCGTCGAAATGGGCGCCGTTTTGGCGCAGGGAAAGCGGGTGCGAAGCGAGCCGCAGCACATCACCATCGCCGACCTTACCGGGCTGGCAATTCAGGATCTGCAGATCGTCAAAGGGGTGTTGGCGGCAATATAAAGGGGCGCCGCAGCGCCCCATTTTATCAGCCGTTGAGCACGAACTTCTCGATGGCGCGCGCCACGCCGTCTTCGGTATTGGCGCTGGTGACAAACTGCGCCACCGCTTTCAGCTCGGGAATGGCGTTGCCCATCGCCACGCCGACGCCGGCATACTCGATCATCGCCGTATCGTTGGCCTGATCCCCCAGCGTCATGATGTTTTCCCGCGCCACGCCGAGGTGCTCGGCCAGCATTCTCACCCCGGCGCCCTTATCGACGTTCTTATGCAGAATTTCGAGGAAGTAAGGCGCGCTTTTCAGAATGGTGTAACGCTCGCGCGTTTCCGCCGGGATGCGCGCAATGGCGCTATCCAGCAGCTCCGGCTCGTCGATCATCATCACTTTTGGGAAACGCATCTGGCGATCCATCTCTTCCACGCTGCGGTATTTCAGCGGGATGCCGGTCATTGCCGCCTCGTGGATGGTGTACTTGCCGATGTCTTTATTCGGGGTATAGAGGGTATCGAAATCAAACGCCTGGTAGTGAACGCCGAACTCGCGCGCCATCTGCTCGAAGTGCAGATAATCCTCGAAGCCCAGGGTTTCCTGCAGGATGCAGGCGCCGTCGGCCGCACGCAGCACCAGCGCGCCGTTGTAGGTGATGCAAAAATCGCCGGGGCCCTGAATGTCCAACTGGCGCAGATAGTCCTGCACGCCGACATAAGGCCGCCCGGTGGCCAGCACCACATGCACCCCTTTGCGCCGCGCCGCCGCGATAGCCTGCTTTACCGCCGGCGTGATTTGGTGCTGCGGATCCAGCAACGTGCCATCCATGTCGATCGCAATCAGTTCAATAGCCATTCAACGCTTCTCCCAGTGGTTTTTTTCCATGCTAACGCGTTTCAGCCTCGGCTGTCAGCGCCAAAAAAGGCGTAAAAAAATCCGCGCGGGTCGCCCGGCGCGGATTTTCACAGCCATTAACGCATCAGATATCGATGTTCGCCGCTTTCAGGGCGTTTTCTTCGATAAAGGCGCGACGCGGTTCAACCGCATCGCCCATCAGCGTGGTGAACAGCTGATCGGCGGCGATGGCGTCCTTGACGGTCACGCGCAGCATGCGGCGGCTTTCCGGATCCATGGTGGTTTCCCACAGCTGCTCCGGGTTCATCTCGCCCAGACCTTTATAACGCTGCACCGACAGGCCGCGGCGCGACTCTTTCACCAGCCACTCCAGCGCCTGCTCGAAGCTGTCCACCGGCTGACGGCGTTCACCGCGCTCGATGAACGCACCCTCTTCGACCAGCCCGCGCAGTTTCTCACCCAGCTGGCAGATCTTGCGATATTCGCCGCCGTGGATGAAGTCGAAGTCCAGCTTATAGTCGGTATCCACGCCGTGGGTGCGGATGCGCAGCGCCGGCTCGAACATCTGGCGTTCGCGGTTCTCGAAGAGAACGAAGTCATAGCTGCTGCCGTGCTGCTCTTTGTCGTTCAGCGCCTGCACCAGCGAAGCGATCCAGGTTTTCACCTTGGCTTCATCGCTGAGGTCGCTTTCGTTCAGCGTCGGCTGATAGATCAGGCTGTTCAGCAGCGCGCGCGGGTAGCGGCGCTCCATGCGGCCGATCAGCTTTTGCACGCCGTAGTGCTCGGCCACCAGTTTCTCCAACTGCTCGCCGCCGAGCGCCGGGGCGCTGGCATTGGTGTGCAGCGTGGCGCCGTCCATCGCGATGGAGATCTGATACTGATCCATCGCCTCGTCATCTTTGATGTACTGCTCTTGCTTGCCTTTCTTCACCTTGTACAGCGGCGGCTGTGCGATGAACACGTGGCCACGCTCGATGATTTCCGGCATCTGGCGGTAGAAGAAGGTCAACAGCAGCGTACGGATGTGCGAACCGTCGACGTCGGCATCGGTCATGATAATGATGCTGTGGTAACGCAGCTTATCCGGGCTGTACTCGTCGCGGCCGATGCCGCAACCCAGCGCGGTGATCAGCGTCGCCACTTCCTGCGAGGAGAGCATTTTGTCGAAACGCGCTTTCTCGACGTTGAGGATTTTCCCCTTCAGCGGCAAGATAGCCTGGTTTTTGCGGTTGCGCCCCTGCTTGGCAGAGCCGCCCGCGGAGTCCCCTTCCACCAGGTACAGTTCGGACAGCGCCGGATCGCGCTCCTGGCAGTCCGCCAGCTTGCCCGGCAGGCCGGCCAGATCCAGTGCGCCTTTGCGGCGGGTCATCTCACGCGCTTTACGCGCCGCTTCGCGCGCGCGCGCCGCGTCGATGATTTTGCCGACCACGATTTTCGCGTCGCTCGGATTTTCCATCAGGTAATCCACCAGCTTCTCGTTCATCAGCGTTTCAACCGCAGTTTTCACCTCGGAAGAGACCAGCTTGTCCTTGGTCTGAGAAGAGAACTTCGGATCCGGCACCTTCACCGACACCACGGCGATCAGACCTTCACGCGCGTCATCGCCGGTGGCGCTGACCTTGGCCTTCTTGCTGTAGCCTTCCTTCTCCATGTAGCTGTTCAGCGTACGGGTCATCGCGGTACGGAAACCGACCAGGTGCGTGCCGCCGTCGCGCTGCGGAATGTTGTTGGTGAAGCAGTAGATGTTTTCCTGGAAACCGTCGTTCCACTGCAGCGCCACTTCCACGCCGATATCGTCTTTCACGGTCGAGAAGTAGAACACGTTCGGGTGGATAGGGGTTTTGTTCTTGTTCAGATACTCGACAAACGCCTTGATGCCGCCTTCGTAGTGGAAGTGGTCTTCACGGTCGGTGCGCTTGTCCTTCAGGCGGATAGACACGCCGGAGTTGAGGAAGGACAGCTCGCGCAGACGCTTGGCCAGAATGTCGTATTCGAATTCGGTCACATTGGTGAAGGTCTGGTGGCTCGGCCAGAAGCGCACCATGGTGCCGGTCTGTTCGGTTTCGCCCACCACATTCAGCGGCGCCTGTGGCTCACCGTGGCTGTAAGTTTGTTCGTGTACTTTGCCTTCGCGGCGGATCACCAGCTCCAGTTTCTCCGACAGGGCGTTAACCACCGAGACGCCCACGCCGTGCAGGCCGCCGGAAACTTTATAGGAGTTGTCGTCGAATTTACCGCCGGCGTGCAGCACGGTCATGATGACCTCTGCGGCTGAAACCCCTTCTTCAGGGTGAATGCCGGTCGGAATGCCGCGGCCGTCATCCTGTACCGATACCGAGTTGTCGGCATGGATGGTGACCTGAATGTCACTACAGTGGCCCGCGAGCGCTTCGTCGATAGCGTTGTCCACAACCTCGAATACCATGTGGTGCAGACCGGTGCCGTCATCGGTATCGCCGATATACATGCCCGGGCGCTTGCGCACCGCATCCAGCCCTTTTAATACCTTGATACTTGAGGAGTCATAAGAATTCGACATCAACGTTTCTCGCTCATTTTAGTCCTGTGGTTGAACCTCTATTTTACCCTGTTCCACGCGGAACATCTTGCCCTTTTCACCGGCCATGTCGGTCACTTGTTCAGCGCTGACCGCGCTGACAAAAACCTGGGCCTGGGTGGCTTTCAGGCGATCGGCCAGCAACCGGCGACGGCCGGTGTCCAGCTCGGAGGCAAAATCATCAATCAGATACAGGCAACGCCGCCCGCTCTGCCGGGTGAGAAACTCACCCTGCGCCAAGCGCAACGCGCACATCAGCAGCTTAAGCTGACCGCGCGATAACAAATCCTCTACCGGCGTGCCGTCGGCACGAATGCGGAAGTCCGCTTTATGCGGCCCCACCGCGGTATAGGTCAATGCCCTGTCGCGCTCGAAGTGGCGCTCCAGCAGCTCGCCGTAGTCGCTCTCTTTGTCCCAGCCGCGCTGGAAGGAGAAGCTCAGGGCGAATTCAGGCAGAAACTGCGCGCAGGTCGCGGTGATATCCGCGGCGATCGCGTCGCTGTATTCCGCCCGCCATTCGCTGATGCGCTCCGCGAGCGGGATCAGTTCCTGATCCCAGGCGCGGATCTGCGCATAGCGACTCACCTGGCGCAGCGCGGCATTGCGCTGCTTCAGTAACCGTTTCAGGTTGCTCCAGGCGGTGAAAAAACCGGGTTCGTTATGAAAACAGCCCCAGTCCAGGAAAGCGCGCCGGAATTTCGGCCCGCCGTTCAGCAGGGTAAAACCTTCGGGGGTGATCAGCTGCATGGGCAGCAGCTGCGCCAGCTCGGCCACCTTGTGGCCGTCGCTGCCATCGATGCGTACTTTGCTGTCACCCTGACGGCTCTTGCTCAATCCTACCGACAGCTCGCGCTCCGCACCTTCGATGCGGCCGTGCAGCACGAACTCCGGCTGGTCGTGGCGAATCACCCGACCGGCCTGCAGGCTGCGAAAGGCGCGGCCGTGCCCGAGCGTATACACCGCTTCCAGCACGCTGGTCTTGCCGCTGCCGTTGGCGCCGACCAGGAAGTTGAATCCCGGCGCCAGCGCCAAATCCGCCGCCTCGATATTGCGGAAGTCTTTAATCAATAAACGCGTTAATGCCATGCCAATTCTATCACCGGGAAACTACGCTCACTGTAAGGGCGTTATCGGCGCAGGCAGTTTACGTGCGGACAGCGCACAGCAACCGGAGCGTACACAGAGTACGTGAGGATTGCGAGCACTGCCCAAGCGTAAAATGGCAAGCAAGATAGCCCGGATATCGATCTCGACTGCGAGCGCCGTATTCCACTCGGCGCCCGCATGTTACTTCTCCCGGCGGCATCAAACTCACCTAAGCTTATCTCATCAGTTTCAGTGCGTGAGAGATAAGCTTAAATGAACGAACCTTTAGACTTGATTGGCGTGGGATTGGGTCCTTTCAATCTCAGTCTGGCTGCTCTGGCTGCCGAAAGCGGCGCCGTCAACTATACCTTTCTCGATCGTAACGCCAGCTTCCGCTGGCATCCCGGTATGCTGTTGCCCTCCGCTTATATGCAAACCTATGTCTTGCAGGATCTGGTTACCGCCGTCAATCCACGCAGCCAATTTTCATTTATTAATTACTTGGTCGAACAGAAAAAAATTTATCGCTTTTTAATCACCGAGCAGCAAATTATCAGCCGGGAAGAATTTTCCGACTACCTGAGTTGGGCCTGCGGAAGGTTAGACGGACTACAGTTTTCACAGTCCGTAGAGCGTATTGATTTTGACGATGAAATGAGTTTGTTCAAGGTAACTACCAACAACCAGACTCTGTGGGCGAAAAATATCTGTCTGGGTACCGGGCATGACCCTTGGCTGCCGGAAGCATTTTACCCGGCACTGGGTGAAAACTGCATGCATGCCGCCGAAATAGCCCTGCGCAATCTAGACTTCAGCGGCAAGCGGGTGATGGTGGTGGGCGGCGGCCAAAGCGGCGCCGATGTGTTTTTGAACGCGTTACAGGGACACTGGGGCGAACCTGCACAGCTGGACTGGCTTTCGCGTCGTCCCAATTTTCAGCCGCTGGACGAGTCCCCCTTCACCAACGAATATTTCACTCCCGAGTACGTCGACTATTTCTATACGCTGCCGGCAGAGATCCGCGCGCGTGAAATCAAAACACAGAAATTGCCGGCAGACGGCATCAGCAACCATACGCTGCGAACTTTGTACCATGAACTTTATTTGCGTTTTGACGTGATGCGCCAGACGCGCAATGTGCGTTTACTGCCCCACCGCACTCTACTGACCCTCGAATCAATGGATGAGGCTTTTCATCTGCGCACGCTTCACGGTCTGGAAAATCGCCAGGAAAGTTTCAGGGCTGATATCGTCATTTTGGCCACCGGCTATCGCGCTTCTCTGCCCGCCTACCTGGAACCCTTGGTGCCGCGCATCCCGCTCGATACGCAGCAGCATCTACCGCTGCTGCCAAATTTTAATCTTGAATGGCTCGGGCCGGAGCAAAATCGAATTTATGCGGTTAATGCCGGGATACACAGCCATGGCAGCGCAGAAGGCGGATTGAGCCTGATGGCCTGGCGTTCAGCACGCATCCTCAATCACCTGTTGGGTAAGCCATTCTTCGATTTGGCACCCAATGCCTCAATGATCCAATGGTGGAGCGATGCTGCTTCGGACGACATCTCGTCCACCGTTAATAAATAGGATAATCCGCATAGTGTTTTTTGATGATAAATCCTTAACTTAGTCTTAATCTAACACCCCTGCGTTCTTAGCGACCCTCTGTCATGGAGTGAACAATGGCGTGTCATTTTGCCCGCTGGACCCCGGCCTCCGCTGTCCTGGATACCCAGAGACTCTCCGACGAAGTGATAGCCGCCACCCGCACCTTTTCCGTTAAACGCCGCACGCGCTACCTGCAAGGGCGTATTCTGCTCGCCGAAATGATGTTCTACCTGTACGGCCTGCCGACGCTGCCCCCCATCGCCACCACGCCGACCGGCCGCCCCTGTTTCGCCGATCATCAGCTGCCCGATTTCAGCCTCGCCTACGCCAGCAACACCGTGGGCGTACTGCTCAGCGACGAGGGCAAAGTCGGACTGGATATCGAAGTGATGCGGGCGCGCGGCACCCGGCAAAGCGCGCTGCAACACGCGCATCAGACGCCGGCGGAGAATGCCTGGATCGGCGCGCAGGACGATCGGCTGGAGGCAGAGACTCAGCTGTGGAGCATCCGGCAAAGCGTGCTGAAAATTTCCGGCCTCGGCAACAGCGGCCAGGCTACGCTGCGTCTGCATCCCTTCTCCGGCCACCTGCGCTCCAGCGCCACGCCGGACGTTCAGGTGATGAGCGACGCCGACGAATACCTGAGCTGGGCCTGCGCCGGCAGCCCTGGGCTGGATCGCCTGCTGTGCTGGCGCTACGAAGAGCGCGGCGGCCTGCACAAAGACGGGGAAATCTCGCCGCGCAGCCCGGCGGCGTCCTCGCGCTTCGTTAAACTGACGGGCCTGAAGACGCCCGGTTAACGCAGCGCAAAGCGGATAACGCTGTCTTTACCGCACGAGTTGCTGGATTAAATTGTAAAGACAGCTAAATGTTGAGCAATCGCCTATTCTCGACCCGCGCTTTAGCCTACTATTCGCCCATGTTGTACGCTGAATCTGCTCATTCGAAAGGGAGAATCACCATGTCAGACCAAGCCTTGAAAATCGTCACTCTGCTCGGCAGCCTGCGCAAAGGCTCCTACAACGCCATGGTGGCCCGCGCCCTGCCAGGCCTGGCTCCACAGGGCGTCACCATTGAAGCACTGCCATCCATCCGCGATATCCCGCTGTACGACGCCGACATGCAACAGGGTGAAGGCTTCCCTGCCGCGGTCGAGGCGATCGCCGAACAGATCCGCCAGGCCGACGGCGTGATCATCGTCACCCCTGAATATAACTATTCCGTGCCCGGCGGGTTGAAGAACGCCATCGACTGGCTGTCGCGCTTGCCGAATCAGCCGCTGGCCGGCAAGCCGGTCGCCATTCAAACCAGCTCGATGGGGCCTATCGGCGGCGCGCGCTGCCAATACCATCTGCGCCAGATCCTGGTATTCCTCGATGCGATGGTAATGAACAAGCCTGAGTTTATGGGCGGCGTGATCCAGAGCAAGGTCGATGAACAGGCCGGTGAACTGAGCGATCAGGGAACGCTGGATTTCCTGACCGGCCAGCTGTCCGCGTTCAGCGATTTTATTCGCCGCGTGGAGTGACCGTCTCGCGGCGCCCGCCGGGTGCCGCAACAGGACATGAAGTCCGTCAATTCATTGAAAATTAAAGCCATTGCATCATGTATTTTTTCATTTTAGCGTTATTTTTTGTTTCCATCACCAGTCCCGCTTTCGCCGCAGACATGCGTTATCCCGCCGGTGAAGAGCCGCTGGATCTGCCGGCGCACAGCGCGCTCAACGCCCAGCTGTCGCGATCCGCGCAAAACCAGGAAGATAAAAAGCTGGGCGCCATGTCGCTGTACCTGACGCTGATGCGCGAGGACGGCCGCAACGTCTGGGCGCCCTACCAGCTGGCGGTATCGTCGGCGGAGAAAGGCCAAACCGAGCTGGCGGAGCGCTATCTGCAGCTGAGCGCCGACCGCGGCCTGTGGTACTACTACAACCTGCTGGAGGACGACGCCTTCAACAGCATTCAGCACTCCGCCACCTACCAATCGATACTCGCCGCCACCAAAGCGCGCTATCTGCAGCACGCCCGCCACTATGAAGGCAAGGCCAGCTACGCGATGCCGGACGGCGAAGCGCCGCCCGAAGGCTGGCCAACGGTGATCTTCCTGCATACCTACGGCAAAGCCGCCGCCATCAGCCCCGAAGAACGGCTACTGTTCGGCGAAATGGGGGTGGCCTACATCGAGATCAACGGCACGCAGATGCTGTCGGAAAACAGCTTCCGCTGGTCGAATTACAGCGACGAGAGTACCCAAACCGCGATTCAGCGTACGCTGCAACAGCTGGCTCCGCAGCTGAAGCTGAATACCCAACGGATTTACCTCAGCGCCCGCGGCCAGGGCGCACTGCACGCCGCCAACCTGATCGCGAAGTACCCGCAGTTTTACGCCGGCGCGCTCCTGATCGCCCCCAACGGGGAGATCAAGCCGGCCCAGCAGTCGCTGGCGGCGCAAAAGAAAATCGTGATGGCATATTACGATCGGCAGAACTTCAGCGAGCAGGCGCTGGCGTTACACTTCGCCAATCTGTTCGGGGAGGATAATCAGGTGCAGACGCTGCACTTCGCCCAGGGAGAGGATGCCGCCGGCAGTTGGCAGGCGCGATTCAGGCGGCCGTTGCAGTGGGTGTTGGATCGGGCGCCGGATGCGACGCCGGGCGTCTAGGGGTTGAGGGCCGACAAGCGTCGGCCCTTTGGCTGTCAATGGCCGTCGACGAAGACGATTTTCAGCACGAACAGCAGCGCCACCACCACCACGCACGGGCTGATTTCACGCCAGCGGCCGGTGCCGAGCTTCATCACGCAGTAGGAGATAAAGCCGAGCGCGATACCTTCGGTGATCGAGAAGCTGAACGGCATCATCACCGCGGTGACAAACGCCGGTACCGCTTCGGTCAGATCGTCCCACTTCACCCGCGCCAGGCTGGAGGTCATCAGCACGCCGACGTAGATCAGCGCGCCGGCAGCGGCGTAAGCCGGCACCATGCCTGCCAGCGGCGACAGGAAGATCACCAGCAGGAACAGCAGGCCGGTGACCACCGCCGTCAAACCGGTGCGGCCGCCGACGGCGACGCCGGATGAGCTTTCGATGTAAGCGGTCACGGAAGAGGTGCCTGCCAGCGAACCGGCCACCGAGCTGATGCTGTCGACGTACAGCGCCTGCTTCATGCGCGGGAACTTGCCCTGGCTGTCGGTCAGGCCGGCTTTATCGGTGACGCCGATCAGGGTGCCGGAAGAGTCGAACAGGTTCACCAGCATAAACGAGAAGATAACCCCGGCCAGCCCGATGTTCAGCGCACCGGCCACGTCGACCTGGCCCACCACCGAGGTGATGCTCGGCGGCAGGGAGAACAGGCCGCCGTATTTCACATCGCCCAGCATCCAGCCGATCAGGGTGGTGACCACGATAGATACCAGCACCGCCGCGTGGAAGTTACGCGAAGAGAGCACGGCGATGATAAAGAAGCCGAGCGCGCCCAGCAGCACGTTGTGCGAGGTCAGGCTGCCGATGGTCACCAGCGTGTCCGGGTTGGCCACCACGATGCCGGCGTTTTTCAACCCCATCATGCCGATGAACAGACCGATGCCGCTGGTAATGCCGACCCGCAGGCTGACCGGAATATTGGCGATCATCCAGTAACGGATGCGGAAAATGGTCAGCAGCAGCAGGCCGACCGCCCCCCAGAAGATGGCGCCCATGCCCACCTGCCAGGAGATGCCCATCGCCCCAACCACCACGAAGGCGAAGAAGGCGTTAAGGCCCATTGCCGGCGCCAGCGCCACCGGCAGGTTCGCCAGCAGGCCCATAAAGATGCTGCCGAAGGCGGCGATCAAACAGGTGGTGACAAATACCGCCTGGGTATCCATGCCCGCCGCGCCCAAAATTTGCGGGTTAACGAACACGATATACACCATGGTGAGGAAGGTGGTGATACCGGCAATCGTTTCCGTACGCGCCGTCGTGCCATGTTGCTTGAGTTTAAACACGCGCCCAAGCAAGCCTTGCTCAGCGTCAAGGCCAGATACTGGTTTGGTCATTATCAGAATTCCGAAAATGGGAATGGACAGTCGCCGGCTATCCTATAACAAAAAGTGGGGCTTTTGACGTCGGTCACAGATTTTTTTCGCCGTCTTTACGGCTAAACGCGTCAACGGCTTGTATTTACAGACATTCATCCCCCGTTGCCGCCCGCTGCGTTGCCGTTTGCCGGCACGGCCGATAAAATGGCCTATCGCCCTTCTGTCCCTATCCGTTAAAAACAGGAATCCGCATGTCTTCGACCTTTATCGATAAGCTCGCGTTGATCGCGCTGAAAGATGACAAAGTGGCGCTGGTGCGCTCACACAATAAGACGCTGTTTTATATGCCGGGCGGAAAGCGCGAAGCGGGCGAAACCGACGAACAGGCGCTGTGCCGCGAAATCGACGAAGAGCTGACCGTTGCGCTGCAGCCGAACTCCATCGCATTTTACGGCGAGTTCACCGGCCCGGCGGACGGCAAGCAGGACGGCACCCAGGTGCGCATTCGCTGCTATCAGGCCGACTTTACCGGGCAGCTGCAGCCGGCCGCCGAAATCGCCGAGCTGAGATGGTGCGACAGCCGCGACTTGCCGCACTGCTCGCACGTCGCCGCGCTGATTTTGCACGATCTCAAGGCGCGTAACCTGATCAAGTGATCGCTGAGCGGCCTCAGCGGCGTTAACCTGAAGGAACCTGTCCCGCATGAATCAGATTGACTGCATTTTGTTCGACTGCGACGGCACGCTGGTGGACAGCGAAGTGCTGTGCAGCAAAGCCTATGTGCACATGTTCGCCCACTACGGCATTCATCTGTCGCTGGAAGAGGTATTCAAGAAATACAAAGGGGTGAAGCTGTACGAGATCATCGATCGGGTCAACGCCGAGCAGGGGACTGACCTGGCAAAAGAGGCACTGGAGCCGCTGTATCGGCAGGAGGTGGCACGGCTGTTCGACAGCGAACTGCAGCAGATTGCCGGCGCCCGCGAGCTGCTGGCGCAGGTGACGGTGCCGATCTGTACCGTCTCCAACGGGCCGGTCAGCAAGATGCAGCACTCGCTCGGCCTGACCGGCATGCTGCCTTATTTTGATGACCGGTTGTTCAGCGGCTATGACATTCAGCGCTGGAAGCCGGATCCGGCGATCGTGTTTCACGCCGCCGAACAGATGCAGGTGCCGGTGGCGCGCTGCATCCTGGTGGACGATTCGCCCGCCGGCGCGCAGGCCGGCATCCAGGCCGGCATCCCGGTCTTTTACTTCTGCGCCGATCCGCATAACCCGCCGATCGACCACCCGCTGGTGACAACGTTTGACGACCTGGCGCAGCTGCCCGCGCTGTGGCGCGAACGCGGCTGGCGACTCACGGCCGATTAACTGGCCGGCAACGGCGGCTTGTTGCGCCACCAGCGCCAGGACCGTTTCAGCGCGCGGGTTTGCGCGCCGAAGCGGCGGTTGACCGCGTTGGCCAGCAGATCGAGCGCCAGGCAGAACACGAAGTAGACCAGTGCCACGAACAGGAACACTTCCATCGGATAGACCATGCTGCGGTTGTTGACCTGGGTCGCCAGGAAGGTCAGTTCGCCAACGCCGACGATATAAGCCAGCGAGGTGTCCTTGATCAGGGAGATCCACTGGTTGATGAACGACGGCACCATCATGCGCAGCGCCTGCGGCAGCACGATCATGCGCAGCGTCTGCCAACGGGTCAGCCCCAGAGAAAGCCCGGCCTGCCACTGGCCGGGGCCGATCGCGGCGATGCCGGCCTTCACCGCATGGGCCAGATAGGCCGAGGCGATCAGCGCCAGCGCGCACACCACGGTGGTAATTTCCGGGATCTCGACGCCAAACACCATCGGCAGCAGGAAATAGGTCCAAAAGATCAGCATGATGACCGGAATGGCGCGGAAAAAGCCCAGCACCGCCGCCAACAGCCCGGCGGCGACGCCGCGCGACATCGCCAGCGCCACGCCGAATAACGTGCCGAGCACCGCCGAGGCTACGCCGGCCATCAGGCTGATCGCCAACGTCAGCGCGGCACCGCCTAATGGCCCGTCCGGCCAGGTGCCCCACAGCAGGTAACCCAGGTTATCGTGAATTACGCTGAAATCCATCTCAATGTCCTCCCAGCGGTTTACGCTGTTGGCGCCACATGCCCCAGCCTTCCAGCAGCGCGATGATGGCGATATACAACACCGTCGCCACGCCGAACGCCTGGAAGGTGCGCAACGTTTCGGTTTCGACCTGACGCGAGGAGTAAGAGAGTTCGGCGACGCCGATCGCCATGGTCAGCGACGAGTTCTTGATCACGTTCATGTATTGCCCCAGCAGCGGCGGCAGCGCGATTTTCAGCGCCTGCGGCAATACCACGTAGCGCATCGCCTGCCAGCCGGTGAGCCCCAGCGCCTGGGCGGCATATTTCTGCCCGCCGGCGACGCCGCGAATGCCGGAGCGGATCTCTTCGGCGATAAAGGCGGTGGAGTAGAGCGTCAGGCCGAAGAAACCGGCGAGAAACTCGAACGACGGCCACTCAAGCGGGCCAACCTGATGTGAGCTGTTCAGCCACTGCATGGCGGCGGACGGCAGGATCTGCCCGGCGGCGAAGTACCAGAAGAACAGCTGCACCAGCAGCGGCGTATTGCGAAACAGCGAGCTGTACCCCATCGCCAGCCAACGCAACGGCCGCAGGCTGCTGTCGCGCATCGCCGCCAGCACAAAGCCCAGCAGCGTGGCCGCCAGGCCCGCGCAGGCGGAAAGCCACAGCGTCAGCAGAAAGCCGTGCCACAGCCAGCTCAGGTATTGCGGCGCCAGCAGCCAGTCCAGGTTCATGTTCAATCCTTGTCTTGCAGAATGCATCAGGGGCGCAGCAAGCTGCGCCCCTCCGTACCGATCTCACCGCGAGCGGTTAAATCAGGCTTTCGGTTGCTGATCCAAAGGCGCGATTTTGAAATCGCCGCGCGGTTGGGCGGATTGGGTTTCCGGCCCGAACCAGCGATCGTAAATCTTAACCGCTTCGCCGTCTTTTTCCAGCTTGATCAACGTCTCGTTCACCGCGGCGGTCAGGCGATCTTCGCCCTTGGGAATGCCGACGCCCTGGTATTCTTTGGTCAGGCTGAACGGCGAAATTTCAAACTCGGCCTTCTGCGCCGTCGGCAGGTTGCCGAGCAGGCCGACCAGCTTGGCGTCGTCCTGAGTGATAGCCTGCACGTTGCCGTTGCGCAGCGCCACGAATGCCAGCGGGGTGTCATCGTAGGAGATCACTTTCGCCGTCGGGAAACGCTCGCGCAGGGTGATTTCCTGCACCGTGCCCTTGTCCGCGCCGATGCGCAATTTCTTGATGTCTTCCGGGGTTTTCAGCACGCCTTTGCGGGCGATGAATTTCTGGCCGGTGGCGAAGTACGGCACGCTGAAGTTCACTTCCTTGGCGCGCTCGTCGGTAATGGTGAAGTTGGCGGCAATCAGGTCAACCTTCTTCGACACCAGCAGCGGAATGCGGTTGGCCGGGTTGGTGGCGCGCAGCTCCACTTTCACGCCCAGCGCTTTACCGATCGCGTCGGCGACGTCCACATCGTAGCCCACCAGCTTCTTGCTCTGCGGATCGATGTAGCCGAACGGCGGGTTGCTGTCGAACACCGCGATTCGCACCACGCCGGCTTGCTTGATATCGTCAAGTTTGTCCGCGTGCGCGGCGCCGGCGGCGAGGCCGGTCAGACTGGCTAACAACGTTAAGGCCAAAGCGCGATGTTTCATAGAAAGCTCCTAAGTGGTTGATGTCCTGCTGGCAGATAAGCTAGCAAGCGCCACATAGGTCAGGAAATAATATAAAAAGCTATATTTATAACCTTTTTATCTTTACGCGCTTAAGATGGAATAAAGGCGCGGGAAACCGCGCCTTTAAAGGATATTACCCGGAAAGGGTTAGTCGTCCTTTTCGTCTTTACCGCCTGGAGACAGCAGCTTTTCCAAGGCGTCACCGCCAAGATGACGGAAATCCTGCCCTTTGACGAAGTAGAAGATAAATTCGCAGATGTTCTGGCAGCGGTCGCCGATGCGCTCGATAGAACGGGCGCAGAACAACGCGGTCAGCACGCTCGGAATGGTGCGCGAGTCTTCCATCATGTAGGTCATCAGCTGACGCACGATGCCTTCGTATTCCTGATCGACCTTTTTATCTTCGCGGTAAATACGGATCGCCTCGTCCAGATCCATGCGCGCAAAGGCGTCCAGCACGTCGTGCAGCATCTGCACGGTGTGGCGCCCCAGCGACTCCAGGCTGACCAGCAGCGGCTGGTGCTGGTGCGAGAACTTCTCCAGCGCGGTGCGGCAGATTTTGTCCGCCACGTCGCCGATGCGCTCCAGCTCGGAAATGGTTTTGATGATCGCCATCACCAGGCGCAGATCGCTGGCGGTCGGCTGGCGTTTGGCGATGATGCGCACGCAGGCTTCGTCGATCGCCACTTCCATCATGTTGACCTTGGCGTCGCCTTCGATCACGCGCTTGGCCAGCTCGCCATCCTGATTGTGCATCGCGGTGATGGCGTCGGTCAGCTGCTGCTCCACCAGCCCGCCCATGGTCAGCACCTGGGTGCGGATATGCTCAAGCTCTGCGTTGAACTGGCCGGAAATGTGTTTGTTTAAATTCAGGTTATCCATGATGCTTCCTATCAACCATAACGGCCAGTGATGTAGTCTTCAGTCTGCTTTTTCTGCGGCGCAGTGAACAGGTTATCAGTATCACTGAACTCGATCAGCTCGCCCAGATACATAAATGCGGTGGAGTCGGAGCAACGCGCCGCCTGCTGCATGTTGTGCGTCACGATCACCACGGTGTAGTCGGCCTTCAGCTCGCTGATCAGCTCTTCAATCTTGCCGGTGGAGATCGGATCCAGCGCCGAGCAAGGCTCATCCAGCAACAGCACTTCCGGACGAATGGCGATGCCGCGGGCAATGCACAGACGCTGCTGCTGGCCACCGGAGAGGCTGTAGCCGCTCTGGTGCAGCTTGTCCTTGGTTTCATTCCACAGCGCCGCTTTGGTCAGCGCCCACTGTACGCGCTCGTCCATATCGGCACGCGACAGCTTTTCAAACAGGCGAACGCCGAAGGCGATGTTGTCGTAAATCGACATCGGGAACGGCGTCGGCTTCTGGAACACCATGCCGACCTTGGCGCGCAGCAGCGCGATATCCGAGTTGTCGGTCAGGATGTTCTGGCCGTCCAGCAGGATGCCGCCTTCCGCACGCTGTTCCGGGTACAGCTGGTACATCTTGTTGAAGGTGCGCAGCAGGGTGGATTTGCCGCAGCCGGATGGGCCGATAAACGCGGTGACCTTGTTCTTGGCAATATCCAGCGTGATGTTCTTCAGCGCATGGAATTTGCCGTAGTAGAAGTTCAGATCGCGTACCTGAATTTTGCTGCTGGAAGCGTCAGTAACCATACTCATCAAGACTTCTCTCTTTTCATCAGCGCCGCCAAAGCGGCGCTCAAAATTTTATGAATGCTTTTTCTTGGCGAAAATCACGCGCGCCAGGATATTCAGTAACAGTACGCACAGGGTGATCAACAGCACCCCGGCCCAGGCCAGCTGTTGCCATTCGGCGAACGGGCTCATGGCAAATTTGAAAATGGTCACCGGCAGGTTGGCGATCGGCTGCATCAGGTCGGTGCTCCAGAACTGGTTCGACAGCGAGGTGAACAGCAGCGGCGCCGTTTCCCCCGCGATGCGCGCAATCGCCAGCAGCACGCCGGTGATGATGCCGGACACCGACGCCTTCAGCGTGATGGCGGAAATCATGCGCCATTTCGGCGTGCCCAGGGCATAAGCGGCCTCGCGCAGCGTATCCGGTACCAGCTTCAGCATGTTCTCGGTGGTGCGAATGACGATCGGCACCTGCAGCAGCGCCAGCGCCACGATGCCGGCCCAGCCGGAGAAGTGTTCCATCTTCGCCACCACGATGGTGTAAACGAACAGGCCCACTACGATCGACGGTGCGGACAGCAGGATATCGTTGATAAAACGGATCACTTCCGCCAGCCAGGATTTACGGCCGTATTCCGCCAGGTAGATACCGGCCATGATGCCGAGCGGCGTACCGAAGATGGTCGCCCACAGGATCAACAGGCCGCTGCCGGCGATGGCGTTGGCCAGGCCGCCGCCCGCGGTATTCGGCGGCGGGGTCATTTCGGTGAACAGCGCCAGCGACATACCGTCGAAGCCTTTGGTGACGGTGGCGATCAGGATCCAGATCAACCAGAACAGCCCGAACGCCATGGTCGCCATCGACAGGAACAGCGCGAGGCGGTTTTTCTGCCGGCGCCAGGCCTGCATTTTGCGGCGGCTTTCCGCCAGAACGACTGCGTTTTGCATATCCATCGTCGCCATGTTAACGCCCCTCATTCTTGGCCAGACGCATGATCATCAGTTTCGACAGCGCCAGCACGATAAAGGTGATAACAAACAGAATCAGACCCAGCTCCATCAACGCGGCGGTGTGCACGCCGGACTCGGCTTCGGCGAATTCGTTGGCCAGCGCCGAGGTGATGCTGTTGCCCGGCATGTACAGCGAAGCGCTGTCGAGCTGGTAGGTGTTGCCGATGATAAAGGTCACCGCCATGGTTTCCCCCAGCGCGCGGCCCAGGCCCAGCATCACGCCGCCGATGACGCCGTTTTTGGTGAACGGCAGCACGATGCGCCAGATGACTTCCCAGGTGGTGCAGCCGATGCCGTAGGCCGACTCTTTCATCATCACCGGCGTCTGTTCGAACACGTCGCGCATGACCGCGGCGATGTAAGGAATGATCATGATCGCCAGGATCACCCCGGCGGCCAGGATGCCGATGCCGAAGGCCGGGCCGGAGAACAGCTCGCCGACGATCGGAATGCCCGACAGCACGTCGCCCACCGGCGTCTGGAAATATTCGGCGAACAGCGGGGCGAACACGAACAGGCCCCACATGCCGTAGACGATGCTAGGGATGGCCGCCAACAGCTCAATGGCGATGCCCAGCGGCCGCTTCAACCAGTTCGGCGCCAGTTCGGTCAGGAACAGCGCGATGCCGAAACTTACCGGCACGGCGATGATCAGCGCGATAAGCGAGGTGACCACGGTGCCGTAGATCGGCACCAGCGCGCCGAACTGCTCCGCCGGCGCGTCCCACTCTTTGGTCCACAGGAAAGCGAAGCCGAATTTCTGCATGCTTGGCCAGGAGGCGAAGATCAGCGAAACGATAATGCCGCCCAGCAACAATAGGGTAATCAGCGCCGCCAGTCTCACCAGCGCGCTGAAAATGATGTCACCGTTTTTGCCCGGTGCTTTGATGGTCGGCTTGTACTCAGCCATAGATTACTCTCTGTTTGAACCCTGGCAGCCCCAACCGGGATCGGAGCCTGAAGAACTGTGTGGGGCGCGGCGAACCCGCGCCCCTGCGTTGTTAGTACAGCGCTTTACCTGAACTGTCTTTTACGTTGGTTTTCCAGGCCGCGCGCACCTGCTCAACCACTTCTTTCGGCAGGGTGGCGTAATCCAGCTCGTTCGCCTGCTTAGCGCCGGTTTTGTAGGCCCAGTCGAAGAACTTCAGCACTTCGGCGCCCTGAGCAGGTTTTTTCTGCTCTTTGTGCACCAGGATGAAGGTGGTGGAGGTGATTGGCCACACGTTGTCGCCTTTCTGGTCAGTCAGATCCTGAGCGAAGGTCTTGCTCCAATCCACGCCTTTGGCCGCGTTGCTGAAGCTCTCTTCGGTCGGGCTGACCGGTTTGCCGTCGGCGGAAACCAGCTTGGTGTAAGCCAGGTTGTTCTGTTTGGCGTAAGCGTATTCTACGTAGCCGATAGAGCCAGGCAGACGCTGAACGAAGGCGGCGATGCCGTCGTTGCCTTTGCCGCCCAGACCGGTCGGCCAGTTAACGGTAGAACCGGCGCCAATCTTTTCTTTCCACTGCGCGTTGGCCTTGGACAGGTAGCTGGTGAACACGAACGAGGTGCCGGAACCGTCGGCGCGGCGCACCACGGCGATGTTCTGGTCAGGCAGTTTCACGCCTGGGTTCAGCTTGGTGATAGCCGGATCGTTCCATTTTTTGACGTTGCCCAGGTAGATATCACCCAGGGTTTTGCCGTCCAGCGTCAGTTCGCCGGATTTGATGCCCGGGATATTCACGGCCAGCACTACGCCGCCGATCACGGTCGGGAACTGGAACAGGCCGTCGGCCGCCAGCTTGTCGTCAGACAGGGGGGCGTCGGAGGCGCCAAAGTCAACGGTGTTGGCCACGATTTGCTTCACGCCGCCAGAGGAGCCGATGCCCTGATAGTTGACTTTGTTGCCGGTTTCTTTCTGATAAGAATCTGCCCACTTGGCGTAAACCGGAGCGGGGAATGTCGCACCTGCACCGGTCAGGCTGGCAGCAGCGAACGCGGACACGGCGGTCAGGGAGAAGGTCGCTGCCACAATACTGGCGACGGTGGTACGCATCAGTTTCATAATCCCTCCTAATGGGATATTTAAAATCGACTTCGAGTCGTTTTAATCAGAGTAAGTATTGCTGCAGGAGGGAAAATAGGACAGTTTGGTGACAGAAAAATGTACGCAATATGACAGTTATATTACAGTGCGTTTGATGGGTATTGATTTATATTAAAATCAATTCGTTAGATTAAAAATAGCGCAATTGCCAAACAATAAAAAAACCGTTTTGCCATGCCCTATCCGCTTGAATATGACAACGTTTATCCCTGAATCGGCGTCGCTGTCATCTTTTGTATTTCTCATGAAAAAAGCCGGCGCTAAGGCCGGCTTTTGCAGTTTACCTGCGGCAGATTACTCTACGGTGACAGACTTCGCCAGGTTGCGCGGCTGGTCAACGTCGGTGCCTTTGATCAGCGCCACGTGGTAAGACAGCAGCTGCAACGGCACGGTGTAGAAGATCGGCGCCACGATTTCCTCGACGTGCGGCAGAGGAATGATGGTCATGCCTTCGCTGCTGACAAAGCCGGCGTCCTGATCGGCGAACACGTACAGCTGGCCACCGCGCGCGCGCACTTCTTCAATGTTGGACTTCAGCTTTTCCAGCAGTTCGTTGTTCGGCGCCACGACGATCACCGGCATGTCGGCGTCGATCAGCGCCAGCGGGCCATGTTTCAGCTCGCCCGCCGCATAAGCTTCGGCGTGAATATAGGAGATCTCTTTCAGCTTCAGCGCCCCTTCCATGGCGATCGGATACTGATCGCCGCGGCCGAGGAACAGCGCATGGTGTTTGTCGGAGAACCCTTCCGCCAGCGCTTCGATCTCTTTATCCATCGACAGCATCTGCTCGATACGCGCCGGCAGCGCCTGCAGGCCGTGCACGATCTCCTGCTCCACGCTTTCCGCCATGCCTTTCAGACGGCCCAGGCGCGCCACCAGCATCAACAGCACGGTGAGCTGCGTGGTGAAGGCTTTGGTCGAGGCCACGCCAATTTCCGTGCCCGCTTTGGTCATCAACGCCATATCGGATTCGCGCACCAGCGAAGAACCCGCAACGTTACAAACGGCCAGCGAACCGAGATAACCGAGCTCTTTGGACAGGCGCAGCGCCGCTAACGTGTCGGCGGTTTCGCCGGACTGCGACAGGGTGATGATCAGGCTGCCCGGACGCACCGCCGATTTGCGGTAACGGAACTCGGACGCGATCTCGACATCGCACGGCACGCCGGCCAGCGCTTCGAACCAATAACGCGCCACCATACCGGAGTGGTAAGAAGTCCCGCAGGCGATGATCTGTACGTGCTGCACCTTGGCCAACAGTTCATCGGCGCGCGGGCCCAGCTCGCTCAGATTGATTTGGCCATGGCTGAAACGCCCTTCCAGGGTATTTTTCAGCGCCAGCGGCTGTTCGTAGATCTCTTTTTGCATGTAGTGGCGGTAAGCGCCCTTATCGCCGGCGTCATACTGCACCTGGGATTCGATCTCAGGGCGCTCGATGGCGTTGCCCTGCTTGTCGAAGATGTTGACGGTGCGGCGAGTCACTTCCACCACGTCGCCTTCTTCCAGGAAGATGAAGCGGCGGGTGACCGGCAGCAGCGCCAGCTGGTCGGAAGCGATGAAGTTTTCCCCGACGCCGCGGCCGATAACCAGCGGGCTGCCGGAGCGCGCCGCGACCAATACGCTCGGATCGCGGCTGTCCATCACCACGGTGCCGTAGGCGCCGCGCAGCTGTGGGATCACGCGCTGAACCACTTCCAGCAGCGTACCGCCCTGCTGCTGTTCCCAGTGCACCAGGTGCGCAATCACTTCGGTGTCGGTTTCCGAGCTGAAGCGATAACCGCGTTCGATCAGCAGTTCGCGCAGCGGTTCGTGGTTTTCGATGATGCCGTTGTGCACCACGGTAATGTAGTCGGAAACATGCGGGTGCGCGTTCGCCTCGGTCGGTTCACCGTGCGTTGCCCAACGGGTGTGAGCGATGCCGGTACCGCCGTGCAGATCGGTCTGCTCCGCCGCTTCGGCCAGTTTTTGCACCTTGCCTACGCGACGCAGGCGACTGACGTTGCCCTGCGCGTCGACCACCGCCAGACCGGCGGAGTCATAACCGCGGTACTCGAGACGACGTAAACCTTCCAACAGGATTTCTGCGATATCACGTTGCGCTACTGCGCCTACAATTCCACACATCAGTTGTATTCCTAATGAACGCCCTTCATGGACGTTTTCGATGCCTTGACCTGATTTTTGCCGGTTTTTACCGTGCGCCCCCCGAGCCTGTAGATGGTGGGGGTTATTATGTTTTGTATTGGGCTCGTGAACGGAGCCCAACGCAAAACACACTATGACTTCTTCTTCACCGGACGTTGCCAGCCCTGAATGTGCACCTGCTTGACGCGGCTCAGCACCAGTTCGTTCTCGGCGATATCGCGCGTCACCGTGGTGCCGGCGGCGATGGTGGAGCCTTTGCCGACCGACACCGGCGCCACCAGCTGAGTATCGGAACCGACGAATACGCCGTCGCCGATTAGCGTCTTGTGCTTGTTGGCGCCATCGTAGTTGCAGGTGATGGTACCGGCACCGATATTCACGTCATCGCCGATTTCGGCATCGCCCAGGTAGCTGAGGTGACCCGCCTTGGAGCCTTTGCCCAGACGCGCCTTTTTCATTTCCACGAAGTTGCCGACGTGAGCCCCTGCCGCCAGCTCCGCGCCTGGGCGCAGGCGGGCGAACGGCCCCACGGTGCAGTCGGCCTCCAGCACGCTGTCTTCCAGCACGCTGTAAGGGCTAATCTCGCAATCATCACCGATCACGCAGTTTTTCAGCACGCAGCCGGCACCGATTTTCACCCTATCGCCCAGCTTAACGTGACCTTCGATAATCACATTCGCATCAATAGTGATGTCGCGGCCATAAACAAGTTCCCCGCGCAGATCGAAACGCGCCGGATCCAGCAACATCACGCCGGCCAACAGCAGCTTTTCAGACTGTTCCGACTGGAAGACGCGCTCCAGGGTTGCCAGCTGCAGACGGTTGTTCACACCTTCCACTTCACTCAGGCGCGACGGATGTACAGCCTCGATTTTCTTGCCGTCGGCATGGGCCAGCGCAATGATATCGGTGATGTAGAACTCACCCTGTGCGTTATCGTTATTCAACATCCCCAGCCAGCGCTTCAGATCGCGCCCGTTCGCCACCAGGATGCCGGTATTGATCTCGTTGATCTGGCGCTGTGCCTCGCTGGCGTCCTTGTGTTCGACGATGCCCACCACGCTGCCCTGCTCCCGCACGATGCGGCCATAACCGCTCGGATCGTCCAGCTTGACCGTCAGCAGCCCGATGCCGCCCTGCGGCTTGGCCGCCAGCAGGCGTTGCAGCGTATCCACGGAAATCAACGGCACGTCACCGTACAGCATCAGCACGTCTTCATCGTCGGCAAAGTGCGGCGCGGCCTGCTGCATCGCATGGCCGGTACCCAGTTGCTCGGCCTGCAGCACCCAGTTCAACGCGCCTTCGTTCAACGTGCTTTTTAACAGTTCGCCGCCGTGGCCGTATACCAGGTGGACATGTTGCGCGCCCAGTTTCATCGCGGCATCAATGACGTGTTGCACCATCGGCTTGCCGGCCAACGGATGTAAGACCTTGGGAAGATCGGAATACATGCGTGTTCCCTTGCCCGCGGCGAGGATAACCACGCTCATTGCGCTGTTCGACATAAGCAACCTGATAACTCCATTTTGATAGACGAAAGTAAAACCGTTTAGCGACGATATTACTACATATTTCTCTGCACGAACCCGACGCAGACCGCGTGGGCCTTGGCCTGCCGCTATCGCGGCCAATTCGGCGTCGGGACGAAAAAACTGTCGGCGATCGGCGACGTTTATTTCCCGATATCAGGGGTTATACACCACACTGTCCGCCGGGCTGAAATGCTTATTTTAAAGTAAAAAAAAAGCGACCCTATAGGCCGCTTTCTTAAAGTTGGGTGCCATGCACCCAAACATTACATCGCTTTTCTGGTGAGCTCGATAACGCGCAGTTTTGCGATCGCTTTCGCCAGTTCAGCGGATGCCTGAGCATAGTCGACATCGCCATGAGAGCTGCGAATGTGTTCTTCAGCTTTACGCTTAGCTTCCAACGCTCTCGCTTCGTCGAGGTCAGTACCACGGATAGCAGTGTCCGCCAGCACGGTAACCACGCTCGGCTGCACCTCTAGGATGCCGCCGGACAGGTAGATGAACTCTTCTTCACCGTGCTGCTTAACAATACGCACCATGCCAGGCTTGATGGCAGTCAGCAGCGGCGCATGGCCAGGGAAGATCCCCAGTTCACCTTCGCTGCCTGTCACCTGGATCTTCTGCACCAGGCCGGAAAACATCTGTTTTTCCGCGCTGACTACATCCAGATGGTAAGTCATAGCCATATCACCCTCCTCTCAAGGCGTTACAGTTTCTTGGCTTTTTCCACTGCTTCTTCAATGGTGCCAACCATGTAGAACGCCTGCTCCGGCAGGTGGTCATAGTCGCCGTCCATAATGCCTTTGAAACCACGGATGGTGTCTTTCAGCGATACGAACTTGCCCGGAGAACCGGTGAAGACTTCTGCCACGAAGAACGGCTGAGACAGGAAGCGTTGGATCTTACGCGCACGGGATACGACCAGTTTGTCTTCTTCAGACAGCTCGTCCATACCCAGGATCGCGATGATATCTTTCAGTTCCTGGTAGCGTTGCAGAATGGACTGCACGCCACGCGCTACGTCGTAGTGCTCCTGGCCAACAACCAGCGGATCCAGCTGACGGCTGGTGGAATCCAGCGGGTCAACGGCCGGGTAGATACCCAGAGAAGCGATGTTACGGCTCAGTACCACGGTTGCGTCCAAGTGCGCAAAGGTGGTGGCTGGTGACGGGTCAGTCAAGTCATCCGCAGGAACGTAAACGGCCTGTACGGAAGTGATGGAACCGGTCTTGGTCGAGGTGATACGTTCTTGCAGAACGCCCATCTCTTCCGCCAGCGTTGGCTGATAACCTACCGCGGATGGCATACGGCCCAGAAGTGCGGACACTTCGGTACCGGCCAGGGTGTAACGGTAGATGTTGTCAACGAACAGCAGAACGTCACGGCCTTCGTCACGGAATTTCTCCGCCATGGTCAGACCGGTCAGCGCAACGCGCAGACGGTTACCCGGTGGCTCGTTCATCTGGCCGTAAACCAGAGATACTTTGTCCAGAACGTTGGAGTCGGTCATTTCGTGGTAGAAGTCGTTACCCTCACGAGTACGCTCGCCCACGCCCGCAAACACGGAATAACCGGAGTGCTCGATCGCGATGTTACGGATCAGCTCCATCATGTTTACGGTTTTACCTACGCCCGCACCGCCGAACAGACCGACTTTACCGCCCTTGGCGAATGGACAAATCAGGTCCATTACCTTGATACCGGTTTCCAGCAGTTCCTGGGAGCTGGACAGCTCTTCGTAGCTTGGCGCCGCGCGGTGAATCGCCCAACGCTCTTCTTCGCCGATGTCGCCTTTCATGTCGATCGGTTGACCCAATACGTTCATGATACGGCCCAGGGTAGCTTTACCCACCGGCACTTCAATCGGGTGGTCCAGGTTGTTCACTTTCAGACCGCGACGCAGACCGTCGGAGGTCCCCATTGCGATACAGCGAACCACGCCACCGCCCAGCTGTTGCTGAACTTCCAACACCAGTTTTTCGGTGCCGTTTTCTACCTCAAGGGCATCGTACACTTTTGGTACGGCATCCTGAGGGAACTCGACGTCCACCACGGCGCCGATTACCTGGATAATCTTTCCAGTAGCCATCTTGAATCCTCTACGTAATTCGTAAACCTAGCTTAAACCGCGGAGGCTCCCGAAACGATCTCGGTGAGTTCCTGAGTGATGCTGGCCTGACGCGCCTTGTTGTATACCAACTGCAGCTCTTTGATCAGGCTACCGCCGTTATCGGTTGCGGCTTTCATCGCGACCATTCGTGCGGCCTGCTCGCTGGCCAGGTTTTCCACGACGCCCTGATAAACCTGCGACTCCACATAGCGGCGCAGCAAGGTATCAAGCAGCACTTTTGGATCGGGTTCATACAGGTAATCCCAAGGCGTTTTCTTCAGCTCTTCGTCATCGGCTGGCGGTAACGGCAGCAGCTGAAGCACCTGCGGCTCCTGGGACATCGTATTAACAAATTTGTTGCTGACAATGTACAGCTTGTCCAAACGACCTTCGTCGTAGGCCTGCAGCATCACTTTCACCGGCCCGATCAGATCCGACAGGGAAGGTTTGTCCCCCATGCCGGTCACCTGGGCAACCACGTTGCCGCCCACGGAACCAAAGAAAGAGGCCGCTTTAGAGCCAATCAGCGCCAAATCGGTTTCGACGCCTTTTTCGGACCAGGCTTTCATCTCCGCCAGCAGCTTTTTGAACAGGTTGATGTTCAAGCCGCCGCAGAGACCACGGTCAGTAGACACCACCAGATACCCGACGCGCTTAACGTCACGCTCATCCAGGTACGGGTGCTTATACTCCAGATTCCCTAACGCAAGGTGACCAATCACTTTGCGCATGGTCTCTGCATAAGGACGGCTGGCCGCCATGCGATCCTGCGATTTACGCATTTTGGAGGCGGCGACCATTTCCATCGCTTTAGTGATCTTTTGCGTGTTTTGCACGCTAGCGATCTTACTACGTATCTCTTTTGCGCCGGCCATCTCTGCTTCTCCTCAGTGCCAGACGGCCTGCTGCCTTTCAACAGCAGGACCGTTCGGCGTTACCAGGACTGGGTTTTCTTGAAGGTCTCGAGGATGTCTTTCAACTTGCCCTCGATCTCATCATTGAAGTTGCCAGTTTGGTTGATGTGGTTCAGCAGTTCGGCGTGCTCGCGGTCCGCGTAGGCGACCAGCGCGGCTTCGAAGCTCACCACTTTGGCGACTTCGACGTCGTTCAGGTAACCGCGTTCTGCGGCAAACAGCACCAGAGACTGTTGTGCAACCGACATCGGCGCATACTGTTTCTGTTTCAGCAGCTCGGTCACTTTCTGACCGTGGCTCAGCTGTTTGCGGGTCGCGTCGTCCAGATCGGAGGCGAACTGGGAGAACGCAGCCAGTTCACGATACTGCGCCAGCGCGGTACGGATACCACCGGACAGTTTCTTCATGATCTTGGTCTGCGCGGCGCCACCAACACGGGATACGGAGATACCCGGGTTAACTGCCGGACGAATACCGGAGTTGAACAGGTTGGATTCCAGGAAGATCTGACCATCGGTAATCGAGATTACGTTGGTCGGAACGAACGCGGAAACGTCACCCGCCTGGGTTTCAATGATCGGCAGAGCGGTCAGTGAACCGGTTTGGCCTTTAACTTCACCTTTGGTGAAGGCTTCAACGTATTCGGCGTTAACGCGCGCTGCACGCTCCAGCAGGCGGGAGTGCAGGTAGAATACGTCGCCTGGGTAGGCTTCACGACCTGGCGGACGACGAAGCAGCAGGGAAATCTGGCGGTAAGCAACGGCCTGTTTGGACAGGTCATCGTACACGATCAGCGCATCTTCACCGCGGTCACGGAAGTATTCGCCCATTGCGCAACCGGCATATGGTGCCAGGTATTGCAGCGCAGCGGATTCGGAAGCGGTCGCCACCACCACGATGGTGTTGGCCAGTGCGCCGTGCTCTTCCAGTTTGCGCACCACGTTAGCGATGGTGGACGCTTTCTGGCCGATAGCCACGTAAACGCATTTGATGCCGGAGTCGCGTTGGTTAATGATCGCATCGATCGCCAGCGCGGTTTTACCGGTCTGACGGTCACCGATCACCAGCTCACGCTGGCCACGGCCGATTGGAATCATGGCGTCAACGGATTTGTAGCCAGTCTGAACCGGCTGATCAACGGACTGACGCTCGATAACGCCTGGCGCGATAGCTTCTACCGGAGAGAAGCCGTCGTTTTCAATCGGGCCTTTGCCGTCAATGGGTGCGCCCAGAGTGTTAACTACGCGGCCCAGCAGACCACGACCGACTGGAACTTCCAGGATACGGCCGGTGCATTTCACCTTCATGCCTTCGGCCAGATCCGAATACGGACCCATGACCACGGCACCGACGGAGTCGCGCTCCAGGTTCAATGCGATTGCGTAACGGTTGCCAGGCAGCGCGATCATTTCGCCCTGCATAACTTCGGCCAGGCCGTGTACGCGGATGATCCCGTCGCTGACGGAAACGATAGTACCTTCATTGTGAGCTTCGCTCACTACATTGAACTGAGCAATGCGCTGCTTGATCAGTTCGCTGATTTCGGTGGAATTCAGTTGCATGCTCCAGTCCCCTTAAGACTGCAAGACGTCTGTCAGGCGTTCAAGACGACCGCGAACGCTGCCATCAATCACCATATCGCCGGCGCGAACAACGATGCCGGCCAGTACAGACTTGTCAATTTTGCAATTCAGCTTAACTTTGCGTGACAGACGTTTTTCCATCGCAGCGGCGATTTTCGCCTGCTGTTCGTCGCTCAGCGCGCTCGCAGAGAGCACTTCGACTTCGACGGTGGATTCCAGCGAGGCGCGCAGTTCGATGAACTGCTGCAGCACGGCAGGAAGAACCAGTAAACGTCCATTTTCGGCCATTACACGGATAAAGTTCTGGCCATGTTCGTCGAGCCGATCGCCACAAACCGCGATGAACGTCTTGGACAGCGTTTCTGGCGCAACCGCGCCAGACAGCAGTTCAGAAATCTGTTCATTGCGAGTGACTTCAGCCGCAAACGCCAGCATTTCCTGCCAGCGCTCTACGCTTTGGTGCTCAACGGCAAAGTCAAAAGCTGCTTTGGCGTAGGGGCGAGCTACAGTTACAAATTCAGACATCAGCCCCTCCCTCCTTACAGTTCAGCGACCAGTTTATCAACGATGTCGCTGTTAGCAGCTTCATCCACGGAACGTTCGATGATCTTCTCGGCGCCGGCAATTGCCAGCATCGCGACTTGCTTACGCAACTCTTCACGAGCGCGCTTACGTTCGGCTTCGATCTCAGCCTGAGCCTGCGCCACGATTTTGTTACGTTCCTGCTCGGCTTCGGCTTTCGCTTCATCCATGATCTGAGCTTTGCGTTTGTTCGCTTGCTCGATGATCACCTGAGCTTCTGCCTTAGCAGTTTTCAGCTGGTCGGTCGCATTGGCTTGCGCTAAGTCCAGATCTTTTTTGGCACGCTCTGCAGAAGCGAGGCCGTCAGCGATTTCTTTCTGACGTTTCTCGATGGCAGCCATGATCGGCGGCCATACGTACTTCATGCAGAACCAGACAAACAGAACGAACGCGATGGCCTGGCCGAGGATTGTTGCGTTAAGATTCACAGCACAATGCCTCTTTAAAAGTTAATAGTTTGGTTACGTCGTAGAGGGTTGCTCTACTTACGCGACGGCGAACATCACGTACAGACCCAGACCTACAGCGATCATCGGGATGGCGTCGACCAGACCCATAACGATAAAGAACTGTGTACGCAGCAGAGGAATCAGGTCAGGCTGACGAGCAGCGCCTTCCAAGAATTTACCACCCAGGATGCCGATACCGATCGCAGCACCGATTGCCGCTAAACCCATCATCACAGCGGCAGCCATGTACAGCAGATCCATACTCAGGTTTTCCATGACAGTCTCCAGTTTGTTTCAGTTTAAAAGTGCAAGTGTTTTAAGAAAATCAGTGCTCTTCAGACGCCATCGACAGATAGACGATCGTCAGAACCATGAAAATAAAGGCTTGAAGCGTAATGATCAGGATGTGGAAGATAGCCCAAGGCAAGCTCAGGACCCACTGTGACCACCACGGCAACAGGCCGGCAATCAGGATGAAGATCAACTCACCCGCATACATGTTGCCGAACAGTCGCAGACCCAGTGAAACAGGTTTGGACAGCAGGCTGACACCTTCAAGAATCAGGTTGATAGGAATGAATACAGGGTGGTTGAACGGCTGCATGGTCAACTCTTTAACGAACCCGCCAACGCCTTTCATTTTGATGCTATAGAACAGAATCAGGATAAACACGCCCAGCGCCATAGACAGCGTGACGTTCACGTCGGCGGTAGGCACAACGCGCAGCGCAGGCAGACCGAGAACGTGGGTGCCGAGATAAGGCAGGAAGTCGACCGGGATGAGGTCCATCAGGTTCATCAGGAACACCCAGACGAACACGGTCAGTGCCAACGGCGCAATCACCTTGCTCTTGCCGTGGTACATGTCGCGCACGCTGCTGTCGACGAAACCGACGACCAGCTCCACGGCGGTTTGCAGTTTACCCGGCACGCCGCTGGTGGCGTTTTTAGCCACTTTGCGGAAGATCACCAGGAAGAGCGCCCCGAGGACGACGGAGAAAAACATCGAGTCGAGGTTAATCGACCAAAACCCAGTCCCGACCTGAAGCTGCGTCAGGTGGTGACCGATATACTCCTGTGGAGTCAAGACTTCTCCTGCAGACATGATGCCTCTTACCCTTATTTAGTTAAGTTCGGTAACTGTTAATCACGGCCGGTGCCACTATCTGCACCACTAACACCGCTAAATAGGTCAGGCCAAGCGGTATAAACTCCGCCTTGAACACCCCCAGCGCCACGATCAGCAAAACGATGGTGATCACGACCTTTAGCCCCTCGCCGATGGCGAACGACCAGGCAACCCTACCGGGCGCCGGCGTTTGCGCCTGATGGCGCAAGGCAAACAGCATAAACATTGCACTCGGCAACCAGGCGGCGAGACCGCCTGCCAGCGCCGAAGCGCTCCATTCCGGGCTTTTCAACCAAAAAGCAACGCTGATCAGAACAAAAGTCATTAACTGCAAAAACAGCAGTTTGCGTGCGACTTTCCCGCTGTAAAGGGACACAGACATGACGTTTGTTCTCTCCGTACCCCAGAGGGGGTATGCTGAGTGACGTATACAACTGTTTTTGCTGTCCTGAGTCAAGCAGCAAAAAACGAGCAAATTATACGGGGCATACCAACGAATTCAATCGATAAGTAGCGAAAAGGTGAACAATTATTTAAATTTCCCTATTCCAGCCTATTTTCACAAGAAAACGGTCGGAATAATAGGGCGCATTTAATTGTCTGATTATTCCAGCGTTGCGTTTAGAAACGCGAGGCCGATCACAGTAATGTCCCTTCCTGATTTATAGCCGATGGTCAACCAAACCGTCTTTAGCAATTTGAGCGATCAAAAGATTATATAAATCAAAACATTATCAGTTAACTGTTCAAAAACAATCCGTATACCCGATGAAAACCTTTTATTGACAAGCAACGCGGCAATATTCCAACAGCCAATTAACATTAGCAGCAAGCGCCAATCTTTCGCACATAATTGCTAACGTGACTATTTCTAAATGCAATTACTCTATTGTCGCTAATTAGCCGCGTTTTTTGTGTTAATCGAAAGTAAATTAACTAAAAAAAGCGACCAACTAATTAGCCTGCTTACCTTTCTGCTGAGCGCTGCCTTTTAATTCACGCTTGTTTGATCAAAAACAAACTCAGTTTGCCTTAAGAATCACCAGATGGCGCTCGCCTTCCAGTTCAGGCACCTGCAGCCGCACGATGGATTCCAGGCTGACGCCTGCCGGCAGCTGCGTCAACTCTTCATCCGGGCGCACGCCTTTCAACGCGTAAAAACGCCCCTGCCCTTTCGCCGGCAGATGATGGCACCAGGACAGCATATCCTGCAGCGAAGCGAACGCGCGGCTGATTACGCCGTCGAACGGCGGCTCGGCCGGAAACGCTTCGACGCGGCTCTGTACCGGCTCGATATTGTTCAGGCCCAGCTCATGCTGCACCTGACGCAGGAAACGCACGCGCTTGCCCAGGCTGTCGAGCAGCGTGAAATGCGCGTCCGGGCGCACGATCGCCAGCGGAATGCCTGGCAAACCGGGGCCGGTGCCGACATCGATGAAACGCGACCCCTGCAGATGCGGGTTGACCACGATGCTGTCGAGGATGTGGCGCACCAGCATTTGCTGCGGATCGCGCACCGACGTGAGGTTATAAGCCTTGTTCCACTTATCCAGCATGCCGACATAACCCAGCAGCTGCTGTTTCTGCTGATCGGGCAGCTCAATGCCAGCTACCGCGAGCAGCGAGTCTAATTTTTTTTGCACAACGGATCCTCTGGCAGGCGCTGAACGACCAGCGGATGATTAGCTGGCGCAATGAGGCGACTATGATAATTCAGGGCGTAAGTGATGTCAGCGGCCGTTTGGTTACCGGATGAGCAAACGGCCGCCTGGATACGGGATTTATGCGCTGCGGCGCAGCAGCCCCTGCTTTTTCAGCCAGATCAGCAAAATCGAGATCGCCGCCGGCGTAATGCCGGAGATGCGCGAAGCCTGACCGATGGAGTTCGGTTTGTGATCGTTCAGTTTGGCGATCACTTCGTTCGACAGCCCAGATACCTGACGGTAATCGAGATCCAGCGGCAGCACGGTGTTCTCGTTGCGCTGCTGTTTTTCGATCTCTTCCTGCTGGCGAGCGATGTAACCTTCGTATTTGACCTGGATCTCGACCTGTTCGGCGGCTTGTACGTCGTCCAGCGGCGGCGCGAAGGCGTCTGTGCCGGTCAACTGCGCGTAATCCATCTCCGGGCGGCGCAGCAGCTCTTCGCCGTTCGCTTCGCGCGACAGCGGCGCTTTCAGCAGCGCATTGACCTGTTCGACGTTCTCGGCGTGCGGGTGCATCCAGATGTCGCGCAGGCGCTGACGTTCACGTTCGATCCGCTCCAGCTTCTCGCTGTAACGCGCCCAGCGCACGTCGTCCACCAGGCCCAGTTCACGGCCTTTTTCCGTCAGGCGGAGATCGGCGTTGTCTTCGCGCAGCATCAGACGATACTCGGCGCGTGAGGTAAACATGCGGTACGGCTCTTTGGTGCCTAGGGTGCTGAGGTCGTCCACCAGCACGCCCAGGTAAGCCTGATCGCGACGTGGCGCCCAGCCTTCCTGTTCGTCGGCGAAGCGCCCGGCGTTCAGACCGGCCAGCAGGCCCTGCGCAGCGGCTTCTTCATACCCGGTAGTGCCGTTGATCTGGCCGGCGAAGAACAGCCCCTGAATGAATTTGCTTTCCAGCGTCGGCTTCAAATCGCGCGGATCGAAGAAATCGTACTCAATGGCGTAACCAGGGCGAATAATACGCGCGTTCTGCATCCCTTCCATCGAACGGACGATCTGCATCTGCACGTCGAACGGCAGGCTGGTGGAAATCCCGTTAGGGTAAATCTCGTTGCTGGTCAGGCCTTCCGGCTCGAGGAAGATCTGGTGCGCGTTGCGATCGGCAAAGCGCATGACCTTGTCTTCGATCGACGGGCAATAACGTGGGCCGATCCCTTCGATGATCCCGGCATACATCGGGCTGCGATCGAGGTTATTGCGGATCACGTCATGGGTTTTTTCGTTGGTATGGGTGATGTAGCACGCCATTTGTTCCGGGTGTTGGCTGGCATCGCCCAGGAACGAAAATACCGGCACCGGCGTATCGCCGTGTTGTGGTGCCAGTACGCTGAAATCGATAGTGCGGGCGTCGATGCGCGGCGGCGTGCCGGTTTTAAGACGGTTAACGCGCAGCGGCAGTTCTCGTAAACGCTGCGACAGCGAGATCGAAGGAGGATCCCCGGCGCGGCCGCCGCTGTAATTTTCCAGACCGATATGGATCTTGCCGTCCAGGAAGGTGCCTACGGTCAATACCACCGCCTTGGCGCGGAATTTCAGGCCCATTTGGGTTACGGCGCCGACTACGCGATCGTTTTCGACGATCAGATCCTCAACGGGTTGTTGGAAGATCATCAGATTGGGCTGGTTCTCCAACGCGGTTCGGATCGCCTGGCGATACAGTACGCGATCCGCCTGAGCGCGCGTGGCGCGAACGGCAGGGCCTTTGCTGGCGTTTAGTATCCTAAACTGGATACCGGCATGGTCGATCGCCGTGGCCATCAAGCCACCGAGTGCATCAATTTCCTTTACCAGATGCCCTTTACCAATACCGCCAATCGCCGGGTTGCAGGACATCTGTCCCAGCGTATCGATATTGTGTGTCAATAATAAAGTCTGACGCCCCATGCGCGCCGCGGCCATGGCGGCCTCGGTACCTGCATGGCCACCACCGATGATGATGACGTCAAATTGATCTGGATAAAACATGGAACTGCACCTCGCCGTATTGCGAACGATCGTATTTGCCCTGGGGTGGGGGATTCTACTCAAGTTTAGACGATCGACCAAGTGGTCAGGATCGTCGGTAATTAAAAGAAGATCTTTTTTATTTAAAGATCTCTTTATTAGATCTCTTATTAGGATCGCGATCCTCTGTGGATAAGTGATTATTCACGATGAAGATCAGCAGATTAAGGAGGATCGTTTGCTGTGAATGAACGGTGATCCCGAGGCAGATAAGCTGGGATCTAAAAGGCTTGTTATGCACAGGACGAAAAGCGTACTACGGTTGTTATTGGGATAACTACGGCTTTTACCCTGCTTTTAAGTATAGTTATCCACATTCGTTCGCACGATCTTTAGGCGAATTAGAGTAAATTAATCCAGTTTTTTACCCATTCCTCGGCCGGATCCTCGGGAATTTCATGTTCGGTCACGTCGATCTCGAGACGATCGCCGATCCTTTTCGCGCCTCTGGCGATCAACAGATCGTCGATCTGTTTGATCGCACCGCAGAAGGTGTCGTATTCCGAACTGCCCAAACCGACGGCGCCGAACTGCACCTCGGAAAGATCTGGCTGTTGTTCGGCGATCTGTTCCAACAGCGGCTGAAGGTTATCCGGCAGCTCGCCGGCGCCGTGTGTGGAAGAGACCACCAGCCAGCGGCCGGTCAACGGCAGCTCATCCAGTTCAGGGCCGTGCAGCATCTCGGTAGAGAAACCCGCGTCTTCCAGCTTTTCAGCCAAATGTTCAGCCACGTATTCGGCGCTGCCAAGCGTACTGCCACTGATCAGAGTAATGTCTGCCATGAACCAACGATCCCAACCTTCTCACTCAAAGTGGCTGCATTGTACGCTGTGAATCGGCTGGGATCTACCTGTGGATAATGTGGGTATGCAATTTGGCGGGTTATGGCACGATGGTGCGCATAATGGGGTTCTGCAGCGAGATCAGCGTTTCGGTAGACTGGATCTCGTCTATGGTCTGGATCTTGTTGATAAGTACCTGTTGCAGCGCGTCGATCGATCGGCACATCACCTTGATAAAGACGCTGTAGTGGCCGGTGGTGTAATAGGCTTCCACCACTTCTTCCAGGCTTTCCAGCTTCTTCAGCGCCGAAGGGTAGTCCTTGGCGCTCTTTAATATGATGCCGATAAAGCAGCACACGTCGTAGCCCAGCCGTTTGGGGCTGACGTCGATGCGCGCGCCGGTGATGATCCCGGCCTGTTTCATCTTCTCTACCCGCACATGAATGGTGCCGGGGCTGACGGCGAAGTTTTTCGCCAGTTCGGCGTACGGCGTGCGCGCGTTGTCCATCAGGGCGTTGAGGATGCCGCGATCGAGATTATCGATCTGATAAATTTCCGCCATTTAATCCCCCATTAATTAACGATTGTTGAATTCTGTCCGGATAAAAATGAACGATTAAAAGTGAAAAGGCAATATTGATTAGTGGATATTGAATTAGAGTATCATTTTGTTGCTTAATCGATGGCAACAGAGACAGGTTTACAAGAGATACGGCAATGAAAAAACAGTTTATCCAAAAACAACAACAAATCAGCCAGGTCAAATCCTTCTTCTCCCGCCAGCTGGCGCAACAGCTTGGTCTGATCGAAGTGCAGGCGCCGATCCTCAGCCGTTTGGGCGACGGCACGCAGGATAACCTCTCCGGCAGCGAGAAAGCGGTGCAGGTTAAGGTCAAAACCTTGCCGGACGCCACCTTCGAAGTGGTGCATTCACTGGCGAAATGGAAACGTAAAACCCTGGGGAGCTACGATTTCGGCCCAGGTGAGGGCTTGTACACCCATATGAAGGCGCTGCGCCCGGATGAAGATCGCCTGACGCCTATCCACTCGGTGTACGTCGATCAGTGGGACTGGGAGCGGGTGATGGGCGACGGTGAGCGCAGCCTGGACTACCTGAAAAGCACCGTGCGCAGCATTTACGCCGCCATCAAGGCGACGGAGGCGGAAGTCAGCCGCGAGCATGGCCTGACCCCGTTCCTGCCGGAACAGATCCACTTTGTGCACAGCGAAACCCTGCTGCAGCGTTACCCGGATCTGGACGCCAAAGGGCGCGAGCGGGCGATCGCCAAAGAGCTGGGCGCAGTGTTCCTGATCGGCATCGGCGGCAAGCTGTCGCATGGCAAATCGCACGATGTACGGGCGCCGGATTATGATGACTGGACCACCCCGGCGGCGGATGGCCTGGCGGGCCTCAACGGCGATATCGTGGTGTGGAACCCGGTCCTGCAGGACGCTTTCGAGCTGTCTTCTATGGGCATCCGCGTCGACGCCGCCGCGCTGAAACATCAGCTGGCGCTGACCGGCGATGAAGAGCGCATGAAGCTGGAGTGGCACCAATCGCTGTTGCGCGGCGATATGCCGCAAACCATCGGCGGCGGTATCGGCCAGTCGCGTTTGGTGATGCTGCTGTTGCAACTGTCGCATATCGGCCAGGTGCAGTGCGGCGTGTGGTCGCCGGAAGTGCGCGGGGCGGTCGAAGGCCTGCTCTGATCCTGCCTAGCGCCGCCAGCGGCGCATCAAACGGCTTTTCAGCCCGGTATCGAAGCGCCAGATATGATCGAAAATGCGCATGATGCCGGGTTTGCCGTAGGCGGACATCGCCACCGCATGGAAACGCTGCTGGTGGCTTTGCTGCTGTTGTTTCACCTTCTTTATGACCTCCTCCGGCAACCGCTGGGCGATAAAATCGGAAATGATCACCGCATCGGCGTCGAACCAGCCGCTTTCCGCCATTTTGGTGACGGTGGCGTTCAGGCAGGCCGCCAGATCGGTGCCGCCGCGAAACTGCTGGCCGAGAAAGCGCACCGCCTGCTCGATGCCGCTGGCGGCGGTGAGTTCGTAATGCACGATCTGGTTGGCGAACAGCATGATGTAGCAGCGGCGGTTGTCCGCCAGCGCAATGCGCAACAGCGCCAGGCAGAACGCCTTGGCGCACTGTTCGTTGAAGCCGCCCATCGATCCTGAGGTGTCCACGCAGACGATAAACGGCCCGCGCGGCTGTTGATCCTGCTGCTGGTGGGTGACCTGGCGGATCAGGATCTGTTCCTGCCAGACGTCGCCCTGCAGGCGGTAGCTCAGCAGCCGCTTTTCCAGCAGGCGGCGATAAAACTCGAACTCCAGCTCTTCAATCCCCAGCGTCGCCAGCTCCGGTGGCAGCAGGCGCAGGATGTCGTCGCTTTGATGAATGCCGCTCACTTCTTCCGGCAGCGTGGCCGGCACCTGCACCATGACCCTGAACGGTTCCGGCTGCGCGTCCTGTTGCTGCACCGCCTTGGCCTGATAGCTGCGGCCCAGCTGCTGCGCCAGCTTTTTC
Source organism: Apodemia murphyi (assembly GCA_018237385.1). Classification (NCBI taxonomy): domain Eukaryota; kingdom Metazoa; phylum Arthropoda; class Insecta; order Lepidoptera; family Riodinidae; genus Apodemia; species Apodemia murphyi. Next base: position 12,588 of record DWQP01000008.1, on the reverse strand, counting down.
AGCTCCGGCTGCTGCTGCAAAAAGTTGCCGTACTCCACCAGCCGCTGGTAATCGCCGCGCTGCAGCTGGCCTTTGCTCATGTCCCACAGCCTGCCGGCGGCGGTGTCGTTTTCCGACAGCAGCGGCTCCAGCGCGCCGCTCAGCGCCAGACGCTCCTGCAGCTCCGCCATCAGTTGCTCGCGCTCTTGTTCCAGCAGTTGGTGGTGCAGCATGGTGGCCTGCAGCGTCAGGCTGATGCGCCAGCGCTGCAGGAACAGGGTTTGGAAGCTGTCGTCCAGCGGATGGTTGGGCAGATCGGCGGCGTCCACCAGCGCGCGCGCCTGTTCATAAAACGGCGAGACCAGCTGGCGCAGCAGCTCCATCGTGTCGTTGAGGTTATGATAGAACTGGGTGTTGTTCTCCAGCTGGCACTGTTGGTAGCGGTAAAATTCCTGCGCCAGCGCCGGCGGCACCATGGCCTCCTGCAGACGTTCCTTGAGCTGCAGTTTCCAGCGTGGCAGATCGCGATCCAGCGCCCGGCGAATGGCCGGAAACTTTTTAAAGAACACCGACAGCTGCGGCGCCGCCAGCATGCCGACGATCATCTCCTCGATCATCTCGCCTTCGGTGATCGCCAGCAGCAGATCGAGCGTCTCCAGACTGAGCATGGTTACTGGCCGCGCATTTGCTGCTGTTGCTGTTTAACCTGCTCTGCCACCTGCAGCAGACTGGCTTCGATCTTGGCCAGGCCGGCGGCGGGGGTGAACAGACAGGGCTGATGCTGGCTGAAGGCGCGGCGCTGTTCCGCCAGGCGCTGGGCCAACGCATCCATTTCATCCAGCAGCGCCTGCGGCGTGGCGGTGGCCTGTTTGCCCGGCAGCGCCAGCAGCGAAGGCTGGCGGCTGACGTCCAGCACCGTCAGGTGCAGTTGGTCGTCGACCTCCAAATCGATCGGCTGCGCGAAGCCGATGCCGTTGAGCTTGGCGCGCACGTCGCCGCCTTTTTGCAGCCAGTTATCCAGCACGCTGCTCTCGATGCTCAGGTGGTTGACCTGAATGTCATGCAGCTGCAGCGGTTTTTGCAGCAGCAGAGTGAGAGTGCCGCCGGCGAACGGCGTGGCCGGCGCGTATTGCGGTTTGCGGCTGAACATGCCGCCCTTTTTCACCAGGCTGATGGCCTGCCGGTCGCTTTGTTGTTGCTGATCCTGCAGCCAGCGGGTATGGATTTGTTGCAGTTGGATCAGCATTGACTGCTGCTGATAGGCCGATTCGGTCAGCAGCTGATCGATCTGCTGTTGCAGCAGCTTCAGCGAGGTGAGATCGTGCCACAGGCAGTCTTTCAGCAGCATCAGATCGAGCGGAGCGATGGCGTCGCGCCCGCTGAAGAAGGCGCAGGCCTGCAGCAGGCGCAGGGCCTTTTTCCAGCGCCGGTCAGAGACGTACGGCGCCTGTTCCAGCGCGTCCAGCCGCTGGCGCAGCTGGAAAATCAGCTCAAAGCAGGCTTCCGGCAGCGCCACCTTGTCGATCTGCGGCTGCCACTGCAGAAACTCTTCGTCGCTGACGCTCAGCGCCGCCGGCACCGGGTTTTGGCTTTCACTCTGGCGGTTGACCAGCAGCGAGCGGAAATTCTGTTTATCCTGCACCTTATCCAGCCACAGACGGATCAGCATGCGGTCATATAAGGCTTCGAGGCTGTTGTCCGCTTCGGGCAGTTCGTTGGAGGCGGTGACCAGCAGGCGCAGCGGGATCGGTTCTTCGCTGTTGCCGTTGCGGAAGCGCCGTTCGTTGATCGCCGTCAGTAGGGTGTTGAGGATCGCCGGGCCGGCCTTCCAGATTTCGTCCAGAAACACGATCTCCGCTTCCGGCAGGTAGCCGGCGGTCAGGCGCTGATAGCGCCCTTCGTCTTTCAGCGCCTGAATAGAGAGCGGGCCGAAGACCTCTTCCGGCGTGGAAAAGCGCGTCATCAGGTATTCAAAGGAGCGGGCGTTGCGGAAGGCAAACTTCAGCCGGCGCGCGATCAGGCTCTTGGCGATGCCGGGCGGGCCAAGCAGGAATACGCTTTCGCCGCTCAGCGCCGCCAGCAGGCACAGGCGGATAGCTTCTTGCCGCTCATAAAGACCGCTCTCCAGCGCGCTGCTGAGGCGGGAAATTCGTTCTGCCAGAAGGGATGATGGCGTCATATAATTGTCGCATTGTCCGAGAGTTAGCCAATCTTGGTCGATAATCCGATGATAAACCACCATTATTTTTACTGGTATAGCTTATTGATTAGTAATATTTTTCTCAGTTGTGCCGGATATCCGGTTCACATTTTGTTTATTTTTCGGCTCTGATATAAGGGTAGGCAAGCCGTATAAATGGTGCATACTGTGCGGCTTTCTGGTGGGCGTGACGGATCTTTGAGCCCGTATTTTGCCTGATGCGGATGCATCGCTAACGGATGTTCTGATAAAGAAACGAATTATGAGCGCAGAGCATAAGCAGTCATTATCGGCGGTAACCCTGGCGGCCATCGGCGTGGTCTACGGTGATATCGGCACCAGCCCTCTCTATACGCTGAGAGAGTGTTTCTCCGGCCATTACGGCTTCGATGTTCGTCCAGACGTGGTTTTCGGCTTCCTGTCGCTGATTTTCTGGATGCTGATCGTGATCGTTTCCCTCAAATATCTCACCTACGTGATGCGCGCGGACAACGCCGGCGAGGGCGGCATTCTGACGCTGATGTCGCTGGCCGGGCGCAACACCTCGGCGCGCACCACCGCGGTGCTGGTGATACTGGGCCTGATCGGCGGCAGCTTTTTCTATGGTGAGGTGGTGATCACCCCGGCGATCTCGGTGATGTCGGCAATAGAGGGGCTGGAAATCGCCGCGCCTGCGCTCGACGCCTATATCGTGCCGCTCTCCATTCTGGTGCTGACGCTGCTGTTCGTTATCCAAAAACACGGCACCGGCAGCGTCGGCAAACTGTTCGCCCCGGTAATGCTGCTGTGGTTCATCGTGTTGGCGGTGCTGGGCGCGCGCAGTATCATTTCGAATCCGGAAGTGCTGCAGGCGCTGAACCCCAAATGGGCGCTCAACTTCTTCATGGAATATAAGAAGGTGTCGTTCTTCGCGCTGGGGGCGGTGGTGCTGTCGATCACCGGCGTCGAGGCGCTGTATGCCGATATGGGGCACTTCGGCAAGTTCCCGATTCGCCTGGCCTGGTTCACCGTAGTGCTGCCTTCGCTGGTGCTCAACTACTTCGGCCAGGGGGCGCTGCTGCTGAAAAACCCGGAGGCGATCAAAAACCCGTTCTTCCTGTTGGCGCCCGATTGGGCGCTGATCCCGCTGCTGATTCTGGCGACCCTGGCGACGGTTATCGCCTCGCAGGCGGTGATTTCCGGCGTCTTCTCGCTGACCCGCCAGGCGGTGCGTCTGGGCTACCTGTCGCCGATGCGCATCATTCACACCTCGGAAATGGAATCCGGCCAGATCTATATTCCGGTGATCAACTGGACGCTGTACATCTCGGTGGTGCTGGTGATCATCGGCTTCGAACACTCCAGCAATCTGGCGGCGGCGTACGGTATCGCCGTCACCGGCACCATGGTGCTGACCAGCATTCTGGTCACCTCGGTGGCGATCAACAACTGGCACTGGAATCGCTTCCTGGCGATCGGCATCGTGACCATCTTGCTGATCATCGACGTGCCGATGTTCTCCGCCAATGCCCTGAAGCTGTTCTCCGGCGGCTGGTTGCCGCTGACCTTGGCGCTGGTGATGTTCATCATTATGACCACCTGGAAGAGCGAGCGCTTCCGCCTGCTGCGCCGCCTGCATGAACACGGCAACTCGCTGGAGGCGATGATTGCCTCGCTGGAGAAATCGCCGCCGGTGCGGGTGCCGGGTACCGCGGTGTTCATGTCGCGCGCCACCAACGTCATTCCTTTTGCGCTGTTGCATAACCTGAAACACAACAAGGTGCTGCATGAGCGCGTGGTGCTGCTGACGCTGCGCACCGAGGATGCGCCTTACGTGCACAATGTGCGCCGGGTGACCATCGAACAGCTGTCGCCGACCTTCTGGCGGGTGGTGGCCAGCTACGGCTGGCGCGAAACGCCGAACGTCGAGGAGGTGTTCCACCGCTGCGGGCTGGAAGGGTTGCCGTGCCGCATGTCGGAGACGTCGTTCTTCATGTCCCATGAGTCGCTGATCCTCACCAAGCGGCCGTGGTACCTCTACCTGCGCGGCAAGCTGTTCGTCGCCCTGAGCCGCAATGCGCTTCGCGCGCCGGATCAGTTTGAGATCCCGCCGAACCGGGTGATCGAGCTCGGCACGCAGGTCGAGATCTAACCCGTCGAATAAGGGGCTCAGCATGGCTGAGCCCCTTTTGTTTGTGCATTGAACGGGCGTTAACGAAACGTTTCGATGGCGATCACACTTCTGCATTGTCCCGGTTGCCTTCCCCTGCCGTTTTTTTAAACTCCCCCAGAGAGCGAAACGTTTCGCTAGCGGAGTGAGAAGATGAAAAAAGGCGTATTACTGAATTCCGACGTGTCTGCCGTGATTGCCCGCCTGGGGCATACCGACCAGCTCACCCTGTGCGACGCGGGCCTGCCGATACCGGCGGAAACGCAGCGCATCGATCTGGCGCTGACGCAGGGCGTGCCGACCTTCCGGCAGGTGTTCGCGGCGGTCACGCAAGAGATGCAGGTAGAAAGCGCCATTCTGGCGGAAGAGATCGTGAAACAGAATCCGCAGCTCCATGAAACCTTGTTGGCTGAACTGAGCGCGTTGGGCCAACGCCAGGGCAATACCATCAATGTGCGTTATATCAGCCATCAGGCGTTTAAAGCGCAAACCGGGCACAGCCGGGCGGTGATCCGCAGCGGGGAGTGTTCGCCTTACGCGAACGTGATCCTGTGCGCCGGCGTAACTTTCTGAGGCGCGTATGCAACCTTTACTGCAACTGAAAGGGATTGATAAAGCCTTTCCCGGCGTGAAGGCGCTTTCCGGCGCTGCCCTCAGCGTCTATCCCGGCAAGGTGATGGCGCTGGTGGGGGAAAACGGCGCCGGGAAGTCCACCATGATGAAAGTGCTGACCGGCATCTACCAGAAAGACGCCGGCAGCCAGTATTTTCTCGGTAAAGAGGTGGCGTTCAACGGGCCTAAGGACTCGCAGGAAGCGGGCATCGGCATTATCCATCAGGAGCTGAACCTGATCCCGCAGCTGACGATTGCGGAAAACATTTTCCTCGGCCGCGAGTTCGTCAACCGTTTCGGCCGCATTGACTGGAAGCGCATGTACGCCGAGGCCGATCGCTTGCTGGCGCGCCTCAACCTGCGCTACAGCAGCCACCGGCTGGTGGGCGAGCTGTCCATCGGCGATCAGCAGATGGTGGAGATCGCCAAGGTGCTGAGCTTCGAATCGAAAGTGATCATCATGGACGAACCAACCGATGCGCTGACCGACACCGAAACCGCCTCGCTGTTCAAGGTGATCAACGAGCTAAAGGCCGAAGGGCGTGGCATCGTGTATATCTCGCACCGCCTGAAAGAGATTTTTGAAATCTGCGACGACGTGACCGTATTCCGCGACGGGCAGTTTATCGCCGAGCGGCCGGTGAGCGAGCTGCAGGAAGATTCGCTGATTGAAATGATGGTCGGCCGCAAGCTGGAAGAACAATATCCGCGCCTGGATTTGCCGCGCGGGGAAAAGCGGCTGGACGTCAGCCACCTTTCCGGCCCCGGCGTTGAAGACGTCAGCTTTACGCTGTATCGCGGGGAAATCCTCGGCGTGGCCGGGCTGATGGGCGCCGGGCGCACCGAATTGATGAAAATCCTGTACGGCGCCGCCCCGCGCAAGGCCGGCACCGTCAGCCTGGACGGCCGCGACGTGGTCACCCATTCGCCGCAGGACGGGTTGGCGAACGGCATCGTCTATATCTCGGAAGATCGCAAGCGCGACGGCCTGGTGCTGGGCATGTCGGTGAAGGAAAACATGTCGCTGACCGCGCTGCGCTATTTCAGCCGCGCCGACGGCAGCCTGAAACAGGCCGACGAGCGGCAGGCGGTGGGGGATTTCATCCGGCTGTTCAATATCAAAACGCCGTCGATGGAGCAGCCGATCGGCCTGCTTTCCGGCGGCAACCAGCAAAAAGTGGCGATCGCCCGCGGCCTGATGACCCGGCCGAAAGTGCTGATCCTCGATGAGCCGACGCGCGGCGTCGACGTCGGCGCCAAAAAAGAGATTTATCAGTTAATCAACCAGTTCAAGCAGGAAGGGCTGAGCATCATTCTGGTGTCTTCGGAAATGCCGGAGGTGATGGGCATGAGCGATCGCATTCTGGTGATGCACGAAGGGCATCTCAGCGGCGAGTTCCCGATTGAACAGGCCACCCAGGAAGCGTTGATGGCGGCAGCCGTCGGCAAGCAATACGGCGTAAAGCAGGAGTAATCAGATATGAGTTCCCAGACTATCGCAGCTAAGCGCTGGTTCAGTAAAGAGTGGCTGTTAGAGCAGAAGTCGTTGATTGCGCTGCTGGTGCTGATCGCCGTGGTCTCTTCCATGAGCCCGAACTTCTTCACCCTGAACAACCTGTTCAATATTCTGCAGCAGACCTCGGTGAACGCCATCATGGCGGTGGGGATGACGCTGGTGATCCTCACCTCCGGCATCGATCTGTCGGTAGGATCGCTGCTGGCGCTGACCGGCGCGGTGGCGGCGTCGATCGTCGGCTTTGAGGTCAACGCGCTGGTGGCGGTGGCGGCGGCATTGGCGCTGGGCGCCGCGGTTGGCGCCTGCACCGGGGTGATCGTCGCCAAAGGCAAGGTGCAGGCCTTTATCGCCACGCTGGTGATGATGCTGCTGCTGCGCGGCGTCACCATGGTGTACACCAACGGCAGCCCGGTCAACACCGGTTTCACCGACGTGGCCGACACCTTCGGCTGGTTCGGCATCGGCCGCCCGCTGGGCGTGCCTACGCCGATCTGGATCATGGCGATCGTGTTCATCGCCGCCTGGTATATGCTGCATCATACGCGCCTGGGCCGCTATATTTATGCCCTGGGCGGCAACGAAGCGGCGACCCGCCTCTCCGGCATCAGCGTCGATAAAGTGAAGATTATCGTCTACTCGCTGTGCGGCCTGCTGGCGGCGCTGGCCGGGGTGATCGAAGTGGCGCGCCTGTCGTCGGCGCAGCCGACCGCCGGCACCGGCTATGAGCTGGACGCCATCGCCGCCGTGGTGCTGGGCGGCACCAGCCTGGCCGGCGGCAAGGGCCGCATCGTCGGCACGCTGATCGGGGCGCTGATCCTCGGCTTCCTGAATAACGGCCTGAATTTACTGGGTGTTTCTTCCTACTACCAAATGATCGTGAAGGCAGTGGTGATACTGCTGGCGGTTCTGGTAGATAACAAAAGCAACAAGTAACCTCCCCCTACAGGAATCACGATGATGAAAATGAAAAAACTGGCAACCTTAGCCTCCGCCATCGCGCTGAGCGCCACCCTGAGCGCCAATGCCATGGCCAAAGACACCATCGCGCTGGTGGTGTCCACCCTCAACAACCCGTTCTTCGTCTCGATGAAGGACGGTGCGCAGCAAGAGGCCAACAAGCTGGGCTACAACCTGGTGGTGCTGGATTCCCAAAATAACCCGGCGAAAGAGCTGGCCAACGTGCAGGATCTGATGGTGCGCGCGCCCAAGCTGCTGCTGATCAACCCGACCGACTCCGACGCGGTGGGTAACGCCATCAAGATGGCCAACCAGGCTAAGATCCCGGTCATCACGCTGGACCGCGTGGCGAGCAAGGGTGACGTGGTGAGCCACATCGCTTCGGATAACCGCGTGGGCGGCAAAATGGCCGGTGACTTCATCGCCAAGAAAGTGGGCGCCGATGCCAAGGTGATTCAGCTGGAAGGCATCGCCGGCACCTCCGCCGCGCGTGAACGTGGTGAAGGCTTCAAACAGTCGCTGGATCAGAATAAATTCAAACTGTTGGCCAGCCAGCCGGCCGATTTCGATCGCACCAAGGGCCTGAACGTGATGCAGAACCTGCTGACTGCGCACCCGGATGTGCAGGCGGTGTTCGCCCAGAACGATGAAATGGCGCTGGGTGCGCTGCGCGCGCTGCAAACCGCCGGTAAAACCAACGTGATCGTGGTAGGCTTCGACGGCACCGCCGACGGCGTGAAAGCGGTCGAAGGCGGCAAGCTGGCGGCGACCGTGGCGCAGCGTCCCGATCAGATCGGCGTGATCGGCGTGGAAACCGCCGATAAAGTGCTGAAAGGCGAAAAAGTGCCGGCGACCATCCCGGTCGATTTGAAACTGGTCACTCAGTAAGTCATACCAGCGCCATCGGAACGGGGCGTTTACGATGGCGCGCAATTCAGGAATCAATGCGATGGAAACAGGTAAGCTGGTGGTTCTGGGCAGCATCAATGCCGACCATATCCTCAATATTGAACAGTTCCCCCACCCGGGCGAAACGGTGATCGGGAAACAGTATAAGGTGGCGTTTGGCGGCAAGGGCGCGAATCAGGCGGTGGCGGCCGGGCGCAGCGGGGCGAAGATCGCCTTTATCGCCTGCGTGGGCGCCGACGATATCGGCGAGCGTGTCCGCCGGCAGCTGGCGAGCGATCGCATTGATACCCAACCGATAGAAGCCATTGCCGACAGCACCACCGGCGTGGCGCTGATCTTCGTCAATGCAGAAGGCGAGAACGTGATCGGCATCGATGCCGGCGCCAACGCCGCGGTGACGCCGGATTACCTGGCACGCTACCAACAAAAAGTGATCGACGCCGACGCCCTGCTGATGCAGCTGGAGTCGCCGCTGGAGACGGTGATCGCCGCCGCCCGCCTGGCGAAGCAGCATCAAACGCAGGTGGTCCTCAACCCGGCCCCGGCGCGCGAGCTGCCGGACGAGCTGCTGGGCATGATCGATATGATCACCCCGAATGAAACCGAAGCGCAGCGCCTGACCGGCATCGCCGTGGACAACGACGCCGATGCGGCGCGCGCGGCGCAGGCGCTGCACGACAAGGGCATCGCGACGGTGATCATCACCCTTGGCAGCCGCGGCGTGTGGCTGAGCGAAAACGGCAACGGCAAGCTGGTGCCCGGCTTCAAGGTGCAAGCGGTGGACACCATCGCCGCCGGCGATACCTTTAACGGTGCGCTGGTCACTGCCCTGTTGGAAGGTAGAATCATGGCCGACGCGGTGCGTTTCGCCCATGCGGCGGCGGCGATCGCCGTGACCCGCCCCGGCGCGCAGCCTTCGGTGCCGTGGCGTGAAGAGATCGACGCCTTCTTGCAGCAGCAGGGGTGATCCTTTGGCCACCATGAAAGATGTCGCCCGCCTGGCGGGCGTTTCAACCTCTACCGTTTCGCATGTGGTCAACAACAATCGCTTTGTCAGCGACAGCGTGCGCGACAAGGTCATGGCGGCCGTGGAACAGCTGAACTATGCGCCTTCCGCGCTGGCGCGCAGCCTGAAGCTCAATCAGACGCGCACCATCGGCATGCTGGTGACCGCCAGCAACAACCCGTTTTATGCCGAAGTGGTGCGCGGCGTGGAGCGTAGCTGCTATGAACGCGGCTACAGCCTGATCCTGTGTAACACCGAAGAAGACGCTGCGCGCATGAACCGCAGCATGGAGACGCTGCTGCAAAAGCGCGTCGACGGTTTGTTGCTGATGTGCACCGAAAACCACCGGCCATCGCAAGATGCCCTGAGCCGCTACCCGTCACTGCCGATCGTGATGATGGACTGGGCGCCGTTCGAGGGCGCCAACGACATTATTCAGGATAACTCGCTGCTGGGCGGCGAGATGGCGACCGATCATCTGATCGCCTGCGGCTACCGCAAGATCGCCTGCATCGCCGGCCCGCAGGATAAAACCACCGCTCGTCACCGGCTGGAAGGCTATCGCAACGCGATGCGGCGCGCCGGACTGCCGGTTCCGCCAGGGTATGAAGTGCATTGCGACTTTGAGTTTGAAGGCGGGGTGAACGCCATGCACCAGCTGCTGACGCTGGATGAGCCGCCGCATGCGGTGTTTGCCGGCAACGACGCGGTGGCGGTGGGCGTTTATCAGGCGCTGTATCAGGCCGGGCTTTCCGTGCCGCAAGATATGGCGGTGATGGGCTACGATGACATTGAGTTGGCGCGTTATCTGGCGCCGCCGCTGAGCACCATTCATCAGCCGAAGGATTCGCTGGGCGAACTGGCGATCGATGCGCTGATCAACCGCCTGCAGAACCCGGAGCGCGCGCCCCAGGTGCTGGTGCTGACGCCCGAGCTGGTGGAACGCGCCTCGGTGGGTCGCCGTTAACTGGCCGCCTTCGCTTCTTTCTTGCTTTCCTGGCCGCTGATCAAATTGCGGCCATCTTTCCTTCTCAGCAACATAAATACCAGCGCCGACGCCACGGTGACGATCCCCATGGTGATAAAGGTGTAATGGAAGTGGTCGATCATGGTGCCTAATGACAGGGATTCGTAAAAACGCAGCACCGCCGCGCTGATTGCCACGCCGAAGCTGATGGACAGCTGTTGGGTGACCGCCAGGACGCTGTTGCCGGCGCTGGCGTTGGCGTCGTTCAAATCCGCCAGGCTGATGGTGTTCATGGCGGTAAACTGGGTGGACATCGCCATGCCCAGCACGAACAGCGGCAGGATCATCAGCCACAGCGGCATGCCCGGGCTTTGCAGGGCGAACTGGGCGATCAGCACCCCGATGATAACGGTGATGCCGACCAGCGTTTTACGGTAGCCGAACCAGCGCAGCACCTGAGTGACGGTAGATTTCGCCATCAGCGAGCCGATAGCGGTCGGTGCCATCATGCAGCCGGCGACGATCGCCGTATAGCCGAATCCCACCTGTAGCATGAGCGGCATTAAAAATGGCACGCAGCCGGTGCCCAGCCTGGAGGCGACGTTGCCGGCGATGCCGACCGAGAAGGTGCGGGTTTTGAACAGGTCGAGACCGATCAGCGGCTGAGGATGACGGCGGGCGTGCGCGATGTAGCCGAACAGCATCACAAAGCCGCTGAGCAGAATACCCAGCGAAACGTAGCTCGCCAGTACCCGCTCGCCAAACAGCTCCAGCCCGGTGGAGATCAGCACCAGGCTCAGGCCGAACAGCATAAAGCCAAGAAAATCGAAGCGGCGTTTGGGCGTGGTGAAGTCCGGCATGTATTTGCGCGCATAGAAGATGCCGAGCAGGCCGATAGGGATATTGATCAGGAAAATCCAGTGCCAGGTGGCATAGGTGACCAGCCACCCGCCCAGCAGCGGCCCCAGAATCGGCCCGACCAGGCCGGGCATGGTGACGAAGTTCAGCACCGGCAGCAGTTCGCTGCGCGGGTAGGCGCGCAGCAGCGCCAACCGCGCGACCGGCATCATCATCGCGCCGCCGATGCCCTGCAGCACGCGAGAGGCGACCAGCGCGCTCAACGTGGGGGACAGGGCGCACAGCAGCGAGCCGAGGGTGAATAACGTCACGGCGAAGATGAACACGCGGCGGGTGCCGAAGCGGTCCGCCAGCCAGCCGCTGACCGGGATCAGCATCGCCACCGTCAGCGTGTAGCTGATGACGGCAGATTGCATCGCCAATGGCGAACGCCCCAGGCTTTGGGCGATCGCCGGCAGCGCGGTGTTGAGGATAGTGGCGTCCAGCGCCTGCATAAAGAACGCCATTGCGGCGATCCACGGTAGTCCTGCCATACTGCGCGCGGATTGGGTCATGGTCGGTCCTGGTTAAATGGTCGTCTGTCCCTCGTCTCTTTCTTCTATATATAAGCGGGGAGCGTGTCTAGTCTTTCTCTTTCAGCAGCACCTGGCAGGCGACGAGCGCGCCGGCGCTGTTCCCGGCGAGTATCGCATCGACGATAGCCTGATGATGGCGCAGCTTGATTACTTCATTACCGGTGATGGCGCGGAAGTAGCTTTGGTACACCGAACTGAACAGGTTGGCGAACGAGGTCAGGAACGGGTTGCCGCTGGCCTCGTAGATGAGCTGGTGGAATTGGGTATCGACCTGGATCCAGCGCTCGCGGTCAAACTGAGTATGCAGCGCGCGCATTTCCGCCATCAGCTCCGCCAGCAGCTTGGTTTGCTGTGGGCTGGCGTGGTTTGCCGCCAACGCACAGGCCTGTGGCTCCAGCGAGGTGCGCAAGATAAGGAAGTGTTGCATCACCTGATCGAAGTTTTCCCGCGTCATCCACCAGGTCAGTAAATCCTGATCGAGGAAATTCCATTGGCTCTGCGGCATCACGCGGGTGCCGATGCGCGGGCGCGGTAGCAACATGCCTTTGGCGGCTAACATCTTTACCGCTTCGCGTACTGCGGTGCGGCTGACGCCGAATTGCTCGCCCAGTTCCATTTCACCGGGCAGGATGCTGCCGGCTTGATAATCGCCCGCCAGAATTTGTTGGCCGAGTTTCTCTGCAAGCAGATAAGAAAGATTGCGTTGGGCGGCCTGTTGTTGTGCATTTAGCGGCATGGCTGCGGATCCTTACTGACATCGTTATTTCTATTTTACTCCAGTGATCGCCAGCTTTTATGGCTGTTTGCCGGAAAAAGTGACATAAATTCGTCGCTTTTTCGCCCTTTTGCCGAAAAAACCC